>BMAW01056641.1:500438-559819 GCA_019974015.1 Nephila pilipes
CAATACACACACACACACACACATATATATATATATATATATATAGTTTGATTTATTCCCTATTTATTATTATTATTTTGATTTTCCATATACGGTTACCAAATACTGAAAATTTGTTTTTAAATTCTTCTGAAAACTGTAAAATAACACCGAAGTAATTTATAAATATTGATGATTAATGTACAGAAATAAGACAATCGGTTTTAAATGGATTTTTCTTCTTTTGCCAGGAATAAGGTTTACAAACTCAAACAAATAAGAAGTTCAAATACTTATTTTGAAATAAATGAGAAGGATCACTTTAATCTTCATTTTCTATTCAACATTTAATTTGCAATCATTAATTAATTTGCAATACACACACGCATATATATATATATATTTGACCATTTTACATGTACTTTATTTTTTAGACACAATGAAAAGGGAAGTCATTTAAGGTCTTTTGTTGCGATTAAAAATAAAATAAATCAGACTGAATTTAAGGTCCATTAATTCGTCATTAATTAATTTAAATTACTAATGATAGAACCATTTTAATCCTTTCTTCCTTTAATAGATAAAAAGTACCACCATAAAAATGAAAAATCGTAAAACCAACAAATACCCATTTATCAGAGACAGCTGATCAGTAACGCGCGATAAAAATAGTTACCAGGGAATGGTCACAAAATACTTTTATCTCAGAATGAAGTGTCATCGATTACATGAAATAATAAAATTAAAAAATAAAAGCTATTGAAGATGATTTATCAAGTTCGTGCAGCAATATAAGTCGTTCGATAATTTCCTTGGCAGGTGTTGCTTGTTTTTGACAACCGGTTTCCTGCCCATTTATATATCTTTCTTTTCTTTCATTGACTCTTTATGAATTCCATAGATGAAATTATTCGAATAAAAAGTCAGAAAAAAGTATCTTTATATACTTTTATAATCTAAGTATGCGTCTATCTTTACATTTTAAAAGTTCGAGAAAACTATGATTTCTGTCAGTATATGTTTTGTTTGTCCTGACAAATATGCATTCAAAGAAACCAAATACATTTTTCACGAAAATGCAATAAATTTTTCAAGATATTATACCATTTTTGATAATTTTGAAGTAAAAATAACTTGAGAAACTTTTTTTTTCTTTCATTTCTTTTTTTCTCTGCATTTTCTTTTCATACAATATAAATACTGTGCAACATCAAATTACCAGTGAAGAGTTTTATAGGTTCAAGTAAAAACGTTATAAACTATAAATTTTCATTTAGATTCAGTCTTCATTAGTCTTAGTTTCATTTAGTCTAGTAATTGATAGATATTATTAAACTGATTTCATAAATAAAAAAATGTATAAAAAGCATGTGAATTTTGAATATGAATTAGCAATAATGTTTTTTTTTATTTATTTAGTTAATAAAAACCAATTGCCAGTGTTTTTTTTTTTTTAAATTTATTTTTAGTAATTTAATTTTGATTAATATTGAACTGCAACAAAAGTATAGCAAATTTAATTGAAAATAACATTATTGTGCATAACTTTCTAGAATATTCGTATTAAAAATTAAATTATTATTAAAATGGAAAAAATGTGAAAAAACAACATTCCATCAAACTAAAAATAAACTTTTTTTTAGAATTATTCCTAACACAAATTACATTTTAAAAGTAATAAAACGATTTCTCTTACAATTTTGAATTAAAGTTTCTAATAATTTAATTATTATTAGTGTATTGCGCAACTCTTAAATCTTTTATATGATTTATACACAGAAATTAAAATATTAATATTATATGTATGAAGTATTTGTATGTGCATTTTATTTATAAATCTTCAAAATTTTAAGTAAATCTGTTTTTTTATTAAAAATTACTATGGCAATTCTAGATATTTTTAGGGATAAATAAAGTTAAATCAAGTTACTTTGGAAATTTTAGATTTTTAATAATATTGTTTTCTTAACATGTTTTATTACGTCCAGTAGGCAAAACAGTGATGTAAGGAAAATACTTTCGACAGATTTCTTGAAGTTATCAAGGATGGATTAAGAAAAATTCACACTTGATATTGGCACGTATCCCTTAAAATTTTCAGTCCATGATAACCCTTTGATTATAGAATGTAATTATTTGATATATTTTAACAAAACTTATGTATTCAATTCGCAGAGAAAATTTAAAAATTCTATTACGGAACTTAAAAAGCCAAAATTGAACTAAAAATTAAAAAGGGAACTTAATGAAATGAAAGTTTTAATATTCGAAAGAAATTAATATTAGCTCGGTAAATTCCTTCTATTGTAAGCATTGTGTTAATGACATGTTTATATTTTTACTCAAAATCAAAGCAACAATTTTACAAAGAATTAATTCCCTTTTTTAAAGTAAAATATTCAGTTATAAATACATTTTTCAAAAAAAAAAAAAAAAAAAAAAAAAAAAAAAACTAAAATAAATATGTGGCCAAAATAATTGAGATAGTATTCATATATTAAAACTATAACAATTTTGTAAAAAAAAATTATGTCAACTTAACTGAAATAATTAGTGAAATCACTTTTTATGATCATACCTTTTTTTTTCAAATTAAAAAAAATCATTATATGTATCTACCATTTGCTTATTTATTTTCTTTTTTACACTTTGATTAATTATCCTAACTATAATTCATGGTAACAGAGAGAGTTGCTATTTTCTTAAATTATTATTCTCAGAAGATATAGATGATTAACATTATTATTAATTATTTCATAGCCATGTGACTATTAAAGAAGCACTTTCATATTTGTATTTTATGCTCATTTAAATATCTTTTATAAGTTATTTATTGAAAAACTTACTTGATTTTAATAACTTCTTTTTATTGATATATTACAATCTAAAACATGATACCATTTGCTGACAGAAAATCAATCTGTCAAATACTGGATGTGTACCATT
Source organism: Nephila pilipes (assembly GCA_019974015.1). Lineage (NCBI taxonomy): Eukaryota > Metazoa > Arthropoda > Arachnida > Araneae > Nephilidae > Nephila > Nephila pilipes. The sequence continues at coordinate 503,364 of BMAW01056641.1, forward strand.
GTTAAGACAATAATGAATCTGAAAATCATAATTAATGCTTTAATGAAATATTTATTTATCCATCCATTTTGAAAGCAAAAATAAAAACAACTGAATTTAAAGTGAATATGTTATCAAAATATTTTTGGTAATATTCATTTATTAAAATTCCAATAGTAATGTTAAAAAATTTATACGTTTTTAATACAAATAATTAGTAAAATTAATTTATTTATGATCATACCTTCTTTCTCAAATTTAAAAAAGTCATTACATGTATATACATATCCGCAAAAATTATTCACTCTTTTTTCCCCCACTTTTATTGGCTATCCTAGTTTGAGTTCTAGAATTCTATATAAATTTTCAAAAAGTAACAGCTGCTATTTTATTAAAAAATTATTGAATCTTAAACACTCAAAAAAATTAATGTTATTATTTGTCATTAATTATTTCATAGGTTTTTTTTTTTTTAATATTAAGCACTGAAAGAAGCACACACATAGTAACTTTTCATCTTCATTCAAATATCTTTCATAAAGTTTTTATGCAAAAAAAATTTAATTTAAACAATTTTTTTTACTGGCTTACTACAATCTTATACATGATACCATTTCCTGACTGAAAATCGATCTGTCAAAAGCTGAGTGTGTACCAATATTAAAATGATTATCAAACACTTATCTCTTCCAATAATTCTTACTTGCTGCATTAGTAAACTTCCCACGTACGCTTGTCCAGCGGGGAAGGGATAAGAATGCAAGCGGGCGTAGGTGTAACTTGTCCCGCGGGGATTTCGCCGAAGGCGGTGGGAAAGGTGCGATCGCAATCCGCGGCAGAAAGGCGTCGAAGCCGCGGCGAAAACTTACATCAAACGCCCGCGTTTGTAACCGCGCAGTCATCGGCATAGCACATATCAATTGATTATTTTTATTTCTTTAATTGATTTTTTTTCTTGAATTTGCTTGTTATTGAAGATACGTTTTTTTTTTCTGAGTTTATCGTCACTAGTTCACAGATTAATTTATATTAACCAAACACAAATATAAAAATTGACTTTGTTTTGCTTATATATTTTAAATTTCAACAGAACAGACGATAAGATTGAGAAGAAAGTACTTGGCGAAAAATTCCGATAATGAAGTCAAAAGCATGTGTAATATGTTTCGCTGAGAGTTAATAAAAACTTACGAAAAAAAAATTAATAAATACATGAAAACGGTTCTAATAATAGCTTAATTTTGTTATTAGTTATATGATAGAACAAATAACGATAAAAAAATCCACTACTTTCAAAACTGTTTTAAAAATTTATGTTATAAAAGACATAGAAAATTGCTGCTATTATAACAATTGAAATTTTTTTATTATGATTATATGAATGTGAGGAAATTAATAATGATGCGACGCCATCCTTTCTTTACCCAACTCTTGTGCCATATCTCAATCTAATATAGTAGTCAAAACTACTAGACTCCAATTGGAAAAACGCAAGAACAAAACAGAATTCTTTATTTATTATCACTGTAAGGTATTTAATGTCACTATCTCTAGAATCTCAACTTTACTCACAATCCTAATTTATGATTTAAATAAGAAATTTCTCTTAACAGTTCACTCGTTTATAATTCTATCACTTCTCTTCAACAGTAACTATGTAGCTTAACTTTTTTAGAGGAACTCTCTTCAATCTACAAAACTAACAGGAGAATTTCGATCTGAACAACAATCCTCTATCAGCAAGCAGTTATTTCTCTCTCTCTGTGTGTGTGTCTCCATTTTCTATTAAATCTATATCATATATACTTCTTTATACCTAAATCACTTCACGATTATCATAATCTAATTCACCTAATCACGTTTCATATAGGTTGGAAATAAACTGTAATTTTAAGCAATTTAAATTGATAAAAGTATCCGAGGTTAGTGAAGAGAAAATCGCTAACAGACCAACGTCACAATGTTCTCCTTTAATATTGTTAGAACATGCATAAGTTTAAATAAACTTTCTTATAATTATGTTGCAGCTATTCTATAATACCGGCATAAATAAGATCTAATGAATAACTGATTAAATTCATTTTTCTACTTACTAGTTTTTTGCAAAGATTGAAAAGGGAGGTTTTCAAATCAATGTAAGGGAAGTGGGAATATTTAAAAAATTGTAACTAAGCTATATTTTTAATAGCTATTATAGTATCGAAGTGAAGCATCAGCAACAATTTTGCATATCGTATTTAAGTAAACATACGAGAATACTAAAATCCTTTTTTTAGAAAAAAAAGAGATTATGTGTTCATTAAAAAATGTTGTAAAAATATGTCATATGCTTAGTAAAATAAAAAATTAATGTCTCCGATAAGATTGTCATTAATATTCATTTAACCTAATTAAGTATTACTTTATGTAAATGATTTCTAAAAACAGATCATTAGTTTGAACTAACATTTAACGATGCTTTCGAATTATATTTACGGATAACTATTTGATTATAAATAAATGCATTGTAATTTGGTTATACTTCAACAAATATTTTCTTTAATATTGTTAAAATGCATATTTTAAGAATAAATGTAAAAAATAAAAGTTCTAAAAAAATTTCAATCTTTTAAAGTATTGATTCCGCTGCCTAAGCTTCTTATTAAATAACGCATAATTTTTCTTCCAAACTGATTTTTTTAGAAATGAATTTTTTAAAATTAACTTATTAAATTTGATTACATAATGTTAGTATCTTAAGAGAGAAAAAAAATTTTGTACTTAATTTCTCAAAAATTGAGTACAGAATTTAAAATATTAATTTTATAACCCAGCATAAGAACAAATTGCTGCTTACATTAATGATTAAAATGATTTAAGGCAAATACATCTTTATTCGATATAAACAATAATGCAAGCTCATATATACGAATGTTCGAGTAATGATTACGTGCATAGCTAAAATATCTTGAAACAAGCATAAATTGTGTGCTACTCAAATTTAAAAATTTTAAAAAAATAAGTTTTTTTTGCTTTTCATTTTAATAATAGTTATGCATTCCAATCATTTTAAGATTTAAAAATAATGTTATTCTAAGATAGTGTTTTACAATTTTTTTTCATTTAAACCCTCGGTAAACAAAATTTATGATAATTTTGAATGGGTCCTTTAAAATATACTGTTTTTGTATTTCTTAGAAAAATGTTTTGTATTTCAAATAAATCACTATTGCAAAAATAAAAATATATTGGTTCAGATGTTTTTAATCAAAACATTTACTACATAAAAATTTAATATACATTCAAAAAACCAATTGGTAAACTTTTAGTTTTAATTTTATCTTCAAAACTTTAAATTTTCATTAAAAAAATGAATGATAATCCAATTTAAATATATGAACAAAAGTGTATTGTGTATTCTATTTAGTAAATGTGTATTCTGTACACTCTATTTAGATATATTTCTGATATTTAGATGATTTCTAACGTTTATTAAGAGCAAATTAGTGTAATTGTGACTTAAGTAATTAAATTTACAAGATATTAATTTAATTATGAATTAAATCTCATAAACTTCAAAAAAGTGTAACAAAAAGGAGTTAAAATCTATAAAAAGAAATCATTTCTGATTTTTTTGCAAATTTATTTCGATTTTTTTTTCTTTAAAGACACAGAATGGAGTGTTTCCCTTATTAAAATATGCATGTTAAATAGCAAAAATGTCATTAGAAATCATTTAAAAGGGTTTTGTTAATGGACAATAATTTTAAAAATCTAGAAGATTATTCAAAATTTAACTTCGTAGGTTTGATGTAAGAACAAAAAATACGCGTGTTAAATTTATAACTTCTTTTCGTTTATTATTTAATTCCAAAAGAACCAATTCTTTTACTTTTCTTTAAAATACTTTTCGCCACATTTAAATGAATGCATGTCTTATTTTCTTGAATATTTTTACAAGCATTCTTATCGACAGTAAATGGCAGTTACTTTTTTTCACATACATTATTGAAGATTTTGTAAGGAATACAATATCAGTCAGCAATATCAACAATTTTCTTTCAATTCAACGCTTAGTATAGAGTTTCCGCTGTCTTCTTTCTTGCAAGTCTAGAAAAATTCTTATTTTTATTTCAAGTGCTTTCAAAGAAGTATACGTAAGGAAATTTTAAAAGAAAATTTTTATATAAAGAAAATTGAAAGGTAACAGAGCGTGGTTTTAAATCTTATGCGTTTATCTACTTTACCAAATTATAAAACAGGCTTTTTCTTCTTAATTACATAAATTGTCCTCATTAAAATGACTTATTAATGCATCAAACAGTATCTTAAATTCTTATTTGTGATAATAAGACGAAATCACTTATTAAGGAAATAGTCATTGGAATATAAAGCTGTGAAAAGAGATTAATTACTAAGAAGTTTTTTTTTTTTTTTAAATACTATGAATTCTTAACATAATTAATTTCTAACGTATGAATAATTTAAAAAGTTTAATTTTAGTAAGATAACTCACGAACTATTTATTAAATAACAAACAAATATTTAGCAGTATGAATGTCATATATAAGTTAGATCTCTGAACAGTCACATAAAAAAATTATTATTATTATTTCTCCTTTTTGTAAAACTATGTCTTTCTGTCTCGCTTTTATTTCCCTAGAAAATAAATTTTAAATAGACGCACTGTATTGTTTTAAGCAATTTTGTATTTACTAATAAAATGTTTAATAATATCCATTAGCAATTCTTAAAATGGTAAGCATAATGCTTAATTTTTATTTCATAACATCTAAACGTTAAATAAAACACATAATCATTTTTGAATAAATAATAAATAAATAACTTCTCAATAGTAAATTTTCTTCGAAAAAAAGTTTTATCTCTCCTCTGCTTCAATACATAAAATTTTTCATCTCATTTTTATATTTACAATAAAAAAGCTTTAAATTATACAACCCTAGATTTGAATAATGTATTTCGCTTTAAAAATAATAATTATTTACAGTGAAGTTTTTTAATCTAAAATATTTTTAATCGTTCGAATGAAAAAGCTTCTTCCATTTGAAAAACGTTTTAGGCAAAATGCAGCGAAATAAATTGATCAATGGAACTCTTAGTAGATTATATTTTTAGAAAAAAAAACTAATACCTAATTCGCATCTGAATGTGAAAAAAATAAATAAATACTTTAAGAACTAACATTTATTGTCATCCAAACAGAGCTTTTGTTTTTATTCTCTTTCAAAAATAATAATTTTTAATCATCTCAAACGAAGACAGTTAACAATTTCATCAAGCCATAACTATACTACCCGGAGAAGAATAAGAAGCTTCTGTCAGAAGAGTATTTTTTTTTTCCCTCTACCTTTCTATTTTTTTTAATAATCTAAAAATCCTTTCAGTGATAAAAACAGACTTTAAAACAGGATGAGAATCTGAGCAATTTTGTTTCTAATTTAATAAAAAATAAAATTAAAATAACTTTTTATGCCTAAGCTTCTTTAAGAAATGCATAAAAAGAAAGGTATAATTCCCCGCCATGATTTTTTTTCTTTGTCTTTCGCTTCTTCGTTCATAATCTCGTTTCATTATATTTTATGAGGCACGCTTTTAGATCATAACAGAAAAATCAAAAAGAAAAAGGTTCATTGTAAAAAATGTATTGTTGTTTCGCGTTAAAAAGAGCTTATAATATCTCGATGTTAATTAAGCCTTTGTCTTTAATGATAAAACGTCGAATTAGGCATAGGTATAATACATGGAAGCTCTTGAAAGATGTTTTATAAGCGAAAAAGAACAATACTTCGAGTTTAGAATAAAGCCGAATTTAGAATAATCTGCATTAATTTTATAGAAAGCGAATCATTCTTTGAAGTTTGCTGGTCTTAAAATTAAAGGAGAGAAAGGACGTTTATGCTAATTAAGAGTAATTAATTGAACTATTAAAGTTTCAGAGCCAAGATCTTCAGAAACATAATGTAAAAATTACACTGCTTTTTTTTATAAGTTTAATTTTCTATAAATTGAAAATCGTGTATAATTTGTCTTTTGGGTCTTCCTCGAGCTTCTGTATCACCTGTCTTTAATAACTTTGATGAAATAGGAGGGGGAAAAAAAGAATTTTTGAATGATAATTATGGGAAAACAAAATTAAAATAGTGCTATGTGAATGAGTTTTAGTATTGAGACTGGTTTATTTGTTTGACCATTCGGAATTAATTTGTTAACGTTCACGATTATTTTTATTTCCTTTCTTTAAAAATATAATAAAAATGTTTTTTTTTTAAAATTCCTTTTATTCTTTTTTTAAAAATTCAACAGAAGCTTTTGTTTTAACAAAACTAGTTTGTGCATACCACCTTTTATAATTTTTAAATTATTTTTCTTAAACTATAAAAGGTATATATTGCCTCTAAACACACACACAAAAAAAACCGTGATAACTTTTTTTTCTGATTATGTTGAACTAATATTTAATTTGTAATAGCTCTGAAATACATACATTATTATTTTACAGTTCTTTTATAACTAAAGTAATAATTATTTGGATTATTAAATTCTCTCTCATGCAATGTATTAATATTATTTCTTGTAATTTTTATGTTTAGTGATAATTATTGATGCTCCTTCCTTTAAGTTCATAATGAGTCTCTTTTCAAAATATGATATAAAAATAATTTAATGTTCTGTAAAATTTTAATTTACATTTACCGTTTTATATTATATACTTCTCCAAAGTACAACAGTTTAATTATAAAATATTTTATATTGATGGCGTTTTTTCAGCAGGAATTATAATTTTATTCAAATTTGCGATTATATTCTCGTATTTTAATATATTTGTTCAAAATAGTTTACTTCTGAGACCTTTCATTGATTGAACGCAATTATGGGCTACATTTATGTCAGCTATCAGATTAATAAAATTTATTATCAAATGTGAGGAAATAATTGAATTCAAGAAAATATTGAGCTTTTCGCTTCCTGTTTGAATGCTCGATAGTGATATTTTCTTGCTAGAGTCTCAACCCATTAGCACGCTGTAGCCTCGGGATCCATGTTTACTAAATCGCCAAATGAGTAACCGTGGGTTAAAGTATTAATGTAAATTGGACGAAAAATAATAAAAATAACAATAATGAAACAAAGCAGATGTATGCCAAGATGAGTGTTTTATACTGTCCTAGCCCATTTCCTGGCCATTTTTTTACTGTTATCAACTTTATCAAAGAACTGAAGGAGCTTCTCCTAATTTTTGATCGATCCGTATGGTGAGGACTCATTTAGATTAGTTATCTGGTAATTTCAGCTAGTCTTTGCACTTCTCGAATCCATTCGATAACATTTTCCTCGATCATATATGCCTTTTGTTTAAGGTTACACTCTTTCGAGATTGTTTTTGATGATTTCAGAAAAAACTCATACAAGATAAGAAAAAAAAAAACCCTTATAATTCTTAAAATGTGACCATTACAATATGGTTGAACGTACAGCTAATCTCCCTGACCACAAGATATTGAAAAATTATCTATTACAAAAAAATTATTCAAACTGTAGCATTTCACTCTCTGAGAAATTCATTCACAGGGCGAAAAATGTATTAACGTCTGCTCTTAACAGGAAATCTTTACTCCACCCAAACAAAAGATTAATCTGCATTTCATAAAAAGCAAAATAGGAATTATGATGTCACAATATCTAGGGGTGATATAACAAGCGCGTGACTGCTTATTGAGTGTGAAATACTAAAACCACATCTAAAGCAAATTCGCATTTTACTGAGCAGAATGTTGAAGCTTTGTAATCTAAAACTAAGTTGTATCGGTGTAATAGTCTTACTGGTATTTTCTGACATTTAATATTAGTTTTTGAGGCATTTTTAATTGGTTGGGATAACGATTTTAATTTTTCTGACCTGTTGCAATATAAAAACAATTTAAATATTGCGTTATTATTATTATTTATTTTTATATCATTTATTTTTTTTACCTAAGATTCTCAAGAATGTCATAACATAATATTCATTTAAAAACAATTTTTTTCTATTCAAACAAAATTTATTACACTAATTCACGCTTCAAATAATATTTATATGGTATTCGTATTATTCTATGCATATAGTTTTAGTTTTAAAACCTTTATTCGTTAAATAACACATTTTCTAGCATTTTAAATCTGCTTAAGCATTTTTTTATGTTTCTGCAGTAAATTTTCTTTTAATTCTTAACTACGAATAATATTTTACATTATATCAATTCTAATGCATTAAATTCGATAACAAATTGCTATCAAACAAATGCTATTTTATAACAAATTGCTAGTTTGCCACTTTTTATATTTCTCAATTGCAAGCCACATTTAAAAATTATTAATATTAAGTAATATATTGTGACATTTCCATGTAACAATATATAAAAAACTTACCTTAATTATACATTTGAAAAATATATGTCAATAACAAAACTATCAGGACGTGACTGTTCAAATAAATGAATATAAGTTGGAAAAATATAGTGATAAACGCATTTAAGGACCTTCTAAAAATCAAACATTGTTTGAAATTTATTCAACTTATGAATTTTGGAAGTTAAATCTCACATTTTCTTCCATAACTGCGTAAATGCAAGGTAATTTTACTTTTATGATTGAAATGGAAATGAACAATTTATATTTTCCTGAATCAGTAAACTGAAATGTTGAAAAATTTATTATATAATCCTTTTTTAATGTTAATAAGTCACATTCTTACAAGAGTAATGTCAAAGAATAAGAGTAATGTCACAAATATAGATTTCATTTTCTTAAAAGAAGTAAAACTTTATTCAAAGACACAGTTATTAAACTTTTGTGATAAAATTACATAATTATTACATTTTAAATTATCACAATTTAAAATAGTAATAACTCCCAAGATATTTTCATGTGACCTTGAACTGTATACAAAAATATAAATTGAAATAGTTATGAAAACAGCCGATTAAAAAGAAAGAAAGAAAAGGTATGATTTTTAAGGTTAAAGGAAAATATAAAATTTTAGCTTTTTAATTTGTATAAGCGTTATTTGGTACTTTAGCAACCTAATATTGGTCAATATCATTGAAGATGGTTTTAATAGATAGAGATAGTCACATTAGATGATTTTCAAATGATGTTTTTTTATATATAAATCGAAATAGTTATGAAAACAGCCGATTAAAAAGAAAGAAAGAAAAGGCGTGATTTTTAAGGTTAAAGGAAAACATAAAATTTTAGCTTTTTAATTTGTATAAGCATTATTTGGTACTTTAGCAACCTAATATTGGTCAATATCATTGAAGATGGTTTTAATAGATTGAGAGATAGTCATATTAGATGGTTTTCAAATGATGTTTTTTGTTAATAATAAAAATTGATAATGAGAGATGCAAATATCTTAAAAAATATTTTGATTATTGTTGTTAATTTTTTCAATTGTTTCTCCAGTTTCAAAGAAGGGCTGGAAGCATTGTTTTCTACAAATGTAATAAAAACCAACTTTTAGGAACACGAAATGACAGATTAATGATCTTTAAAAAAGAAGCCTATTACTATAAGGTTGAGTTTGGCCAATTCTGAAGCAATTTTTACCTGTCTGAAAAAACAATCAATGGTCAACTCAACATGTAATAATTTATTTTGCAACAAGTATAATTTTTGTCCTCTAATACACTCTAACATTTTGATTTCATTGACATACCTCTCTAATTTACTGAATTCTCCGGAAAAAAAAACTTATTAAAATGGGTTTTTTTCATATCTAATACTTGATCATGAATTTACAATTGCATTTTTGAAGGAGTTGAAAATGCAAAGGATCGCTTATATTTTTTGTGATATATATTTATCAAAATAATTTATGATTATTTGTATTTACTGTCAGTGTTAGGTATTTAAAATATCGATTAGAAAAATGGTGTAAAAATGAAATCTTAGAAAAATTTATATGAAGGACAGTTAATATTACATGACATTTACTGTCAAAGGATATTCATACGTTGTTTTACTTGTTATAATTTAATTACCTGTAGAAGCACTCTGCTTATGATTTTAGATTTATAAGCTGCTCTCTAGCTGTTGGAATTATTCATAAGAAAATAAGTTATTTTACTTATGATTACTCTACTTACATTATGAAGTTAATTTGCTTATTTGTTCCATTTACATGTATCATTAAAAATAGCTTATGTGTTACATTTTATAAAATTGTAATTTATGAAAAGTTCAGCAACTATATATATATATATATATATATATATATATATATATATATATATATATATCTACATTATTTTTTAAAATAGTTATTTTTTGTTGAATAAAGGTAGTTCAAGAATAATCCAAGAAAGAAGTATTTGTATTACTCAAGATAATTTTTTTACAAAGGGTTTTAAAAAAACCTTACATTTATAAGTCTATTAAACTGAAATAGTATCAAATGCACTTAACAAAACTTTGAAATTCAATTTTATGACAAAAATAAACCTTGCTTTAAACTATATCAAAAGACAATATTTTTTTTAAACAGGAAGTGTGATTAAAATTCAGGGGAAAAATATTTTTTCCTCCCCCAAAAATTCAGCTTATTGATTATGCTACAGTAATTATTTTTTATTCTGTAAGTATATAGTATTCATTGTACAACTATTCTTTCGCTGTGAAGTAAAAAAAAAAACAAAAACAGTATAATTACTCACATTTCATTGAAACATTTTCAAAGATTCATAGCAAATCACGTTTAAAACATTAATATAATTCTTAATTAAATAATAATTCTGGTATAAACAGTAACTCAGAACAGATCCTAGGACAATAATAGGGAATACCCACCTGAAAAACTTTCTCGAGGTAAATGCTTACAACAGATTGCTCAACATCGAACATTATTTAATAAATTTTAGGGAGAAATATAAAAAAAAAAGAGAAAAACTGGAAGGAAGGGAAAAAATGACAGGAAATAAAAACAAAATGTTCATTTAATTAAGTGATATAATTTGATGGAAGAGACTGAACAAACACTCTATCAATAATTTGACACAATTGCACAAATCAAGGATATGCGATATATGAACTGAAAAACAAAAACTTGTTCACAAACTTGTAAACGTCTCAGCAAAAACAGATCACTTCTTCACAGAAAACGGCTTTCGTAATCGTAACATACAATTACCCGTCGAGACTTACCCTCAAAGTCCAATATGAATAAATACTCCTGTTGGTATAGCAAACAGCACCGTTGCATCATACTTTGGGATGCTAATGGCAAGATTCATTGCCTGCAAACTTCAAGACAAGTTTACTTAACCCTGGAGGCAACTTTTTGAGCCCCGTGACATCTGGTAACGAGGACCACAGGAAGACTGGAGGGCATAGGACCCCCTCTCCCCGGATGAGCTGTCATATCTGTTGTCTTTGCAAAATTGAAGAATGATTGCAAGAGCGTAAATAGAAAAACTTCCTCCCCCCTCCCTTACTTTGCCATTTTGTTTTCTTTTTGGGTTTTTTGGAAGAAAACACAGTGATTGATCGCTTCTGGTTTGGAATTTGTCATCGGCCGATTGATTTGGTAAGAGATCAACCATGCCGTGGCTGTTTTCGTGTGGTAAATAGTTCGATGCTTGTCAGCTGAAATACATGGCGTGTTTGAAACTGATAGAAAAGTCTGTGCTATCTCTTAAGATCTTACAGCCAAAAAGTCAAGCCCGTGCAGTCGAAATTCATTAAAAATTCTAATTCAAGATTGGGATGGATCCTTGTGTATCAACGATATCAAATTCCATACTAAGAAAGAAAGAAGCTTGGATGTATAATGATTGTAAATTTGTCCAAAAATGTTTTAATCGTTTATTCTATTATTTTCATAAGAAATTGGCGACAATAGAATATTACTTTTCCGAATTCAAATGAGCTGTTTGTTATTCTAAACATGGTATTGGAAAAGATAAAAGTCAGTAAATTAAATTGAATAAAAACATTATAAGTGTAATGCTTTTTTTTTTTGTTAACATTTGTATTCAATGATTTTGAAATATACACATTTTTATGTTGTGTGATGTAGCATATCGTTCTCACTTTTGTATAATAAAGAGAAATCTCATTATTTATGTGTCTCTGCTGAAATAAGTTGTTCTTGAAAATTTTCGAATATTTTATATCATTCCTACTTTGTATGGGAATATTACTATATTACTACACCAACCACAGTAGTGTTAGAATCAGGAATTTAGCATATCGTTTTTTGAATGGTTTACATACTATTCAGAGGTAAAAAAGATATTTTATACATAAAACAAAATTTTCTGTTAAATACTCCATATAACTTTTCAAAAAAGGCATAGTGGTCGCGGTAGTCGAGTGGTCATAGCCAATGTTGCCTCCTTCGAGTCATCAATTCGAGTCTTAATGACACTAAAGACTCTTCGTGTAAAGGGGTTGATGCATGTTAAATTTATCGTATTCTCAAAATCGTTCTCGTCATTTGACCGAGATTCAATAACGAGTCCATCAATAAAAGCCATCTTGTTTTTTCAAAATGTAACGATTAATGAGCAATCAATGAATCAAAATAAAAAAGGTACATATTTAAAAAATTCGATTTAACATAAAAATGAAAGAATGAGATTATTATAAAACAAAAAAAGTATTAAACAAAAAAACAATCGAAAATTTGTACACTCCTGTCAATTTTTACTCCTGCAAAACTGTTGCTAGAATATTGAATAATTCTAATTAACTCAATTTCGTTAAATTTCCTTAAAACTTATTCTAGTAGCTGTTTTTAGTCGTTATTATACATATTTGTAATAAATTGTAATTGTCATTTAACAATAATCGCAGAATTAAATTTCATTCAAAAAAAAGGAAGAAATTAGAAAGATAAATGAATTTTTTTAATACGTCGATACTGAAAAAGTATATGCAATTCTAAAATTATAATAATATTCTATTTTTAATCATATTTCAGCAATTATTTGTCAAGACGGATTATTATTGCCGCAGCCAAAATTAAATTAATTATTAAGTTAAGATTCTTCAAACAATCACGGAAATTTGCATTCAATTTTATTGTCTCTCGGGTATCAGAGCTTTCACGACACATCATTTGAGAATTCGAAAATTCGTCTTTCCGCAATTAAACACGAAATGTTTTCCAGACAATGAAAAAAGAAACCTTACATTTTAAGAAGCCTTAATGGTCTCTGATCAAACTCTTTAGATCAAATTTCTGGCTACTAATTACTTCTTTCGTAAGTTTTCTGTTTACTTGGAAAAATGCATGTGAATCTCCAAGGGCTTCTTTCGTGCTTGACGTCATAGTTGGTTCCATTTTAACCTTGATGCCGAGCAAACATTGAAGAAGTGAGAATTTATTATACTCATACACGGAAAAGCGGAGGAGTGTGAAATAATGAATTTTCCTAATTGCATTTTAATCTTCCTTTTTTTCTATTTCCAACTACTAAGAAAAGCATTTGTTGTTTAATTCTTATTAATTTCACTTAAAAGCCATTTCAGAGTCATTTATTTCGAAGGAATAGAAAGTGATTAGTTTAATAATCCTTTCTTTTCCTTGAAATGGATTACTTTGCATTGTTCTGTTTTATTTTTTGAAATGAACAAGCACAATTTAATTCTTTAATTTTCAAGAAATTGAAGAGACACGATTCAAATTATAAGATAAATTCACGTATAAATCCAAATGTCTATGTAAGACATGCAATTTAAACATGATTCTTGAAATAATATTTGCAGGCTATGTTAAAGGAACTTAAATTATTTAATAATATAGAAAATGCGAAAGATTACGCAAGTAGTAGAGGAAAACTTGCCTTAAAAATATGAATTTCATATCAAAAGTTAAAAGTTATCTGTAGATATAAATAATAATTTTAAATCAAAATTCTCTCTCTCTCTCTCTCTCTCTCTGTTTCACTAAAAATTATCAAATATATTACTTGAAAAAAAAAGTTCCAAAAGACTTATTTAAACAATCCAAATTAAAAATTTAGGAATGACATAAAAAAACTGTATGTTTCTATATTCTTTTCTTTATTCATTGTACAAAACATTAAGGGAAAAACAAGATCATAAAAATTTTAAAGTTATTTAAAAGGCTTTTCTTTCCCAAAAAAGTGATAAAATGTATCTAGATGCTTAATATAATTAATTCAATTTAATATCTTATTTTAATATATGTTAAGTCAAAAAATTAGTATTACATCTCATAGTACAATAAATCAAACATAGGGGACTAAACAAAATAAATTAGTAAAAAAGGAAGCTGTAAAAAAAAAAGGAAAATGTTCAGAACTTCAAAAAAAATAAACATTCATACATAGATAGTATTACAACAATTAAATACAATTTAGATGGTAGTTAATATTTTTTATAAATTTTCCTAAATATACTTTTATAGTTCTTAAACAATATTTTAACCCCAGAAAATGAATTTCTTTGTTCTCTTTGTTTTCTTTCCATTCAAATTTTTTCAGTAACCTTTCTACTAAAACTCAATGACACCTATAGTGTCTACTGACACAAAATCGCATAGGTGTGTTAAAAATGGCGGTTTCATTTTATCACCAAAAGAATCATATTTCCACATACACCTAATTGGAAGTTGTGAAGCTTCATTTTTAAGTGTTGAATTTCCAACGTTATGTGATATTCTACATTAGCTTCATTCAGCATCTGGTACTCTTGAAGGGTGTCAGTTTCAATCCTTAGATTACTTTTTTCTGATGAGTAACAAAATTAGTTTGAAAAAAAAAAAAAGAAAAAAATGAACCTTTTTTTTGGGTGGGGGATGAATTCGGTTTCGTTAATTATACAAATAAATATTGTTATAAATTCCACAATAATGCATAGTATTTACACGTAAAGTAGTAATAACTATTCTCTAATAAGTAATAAATAATATCTTAAAGTAATAAAAATATTTTTTAACTGGAAAAAAAAATATTATTCCTTAAGCAGACAATAATAAAATATTTAGGGAGATAAGAAAATATTTCTTTATTAATATTTATTTTCATCTTGAATGAAAATGTTTTGAAAATATAAATAGTAGGTAAAAGGAGCATTATTTTGCATATCTATTTTCTTAACAACATGCATAGAAGTTTTTGCAATTTTGCAATTATTTATTCTCTTAATAACATATCCAGCTCTACTAAAACTCAGAACTCAATTTCTGATTGCACGAGCCATTCAAGAACCTCTCTGTATAACTTTTTTTAAGAATACAGCACCAAAAACAGTTCAAAAACATGTTATATGCTAACAGAGGTAAAATTTGTACACAAATTTTTAGCCGAAAAATGCTATAAAAATCAAATGCACTCAGAGTCATAAAATCAACCCTTGCTGGAAACTGTATACAAGATGCTAAATAATTATGTACACTTTAGGTACTTTTTCCAGCAATGAAAATTTGTGAAATATGATTATTAACATGGAGTACTTAAATAGTAAAAATAAATTTTGTTAGTTTATATAGTTTAAGATAAAATGGAGATTTTTCATAACCTATCGAAAATTACTGCTAAGGTCTCTAAAGAAAGTAGTTTGTCATTATTTTAAAGTAAAAGTGCAATTAATTTCATCTTATCGTTCTAGGTTATTCTTCAATTTATTATATTTTAATAAAATGTATGGACTATTTTTGCTTATTTCCGGCAAATATGTTGTATCACTCGTTGTTGAAATCGTATCATTGTTGTGAATTCGCTCCTTTAAGTTTTTATTTAAAACTAAATCATATATTTTTGTGATATTAAAGCCCGTGCGTATTATTGTGCACTAAAATACAATATAGAACTTTTAATCTCATTCTTTATAACTTAATATTTAGTACATTTACTCATCATAACTCATGTCTAGCTTTTAATAGATTTTGCTTACTTAAAATTCATAAAATTTTTAATTATTAATATCTAAATTGTACCATTATGGGGAGAACCATTATATTTACTTTACAACCAAAATAAAAAAAAATATTCAAAATATTCAACTTAAAATACCTAATAAAGATCCGAATCAAATAAACATCCAAAAAGTGCTCCCATAATTGGCGTAAAATTAGCATTGATGTTTCGGAATATTTTTCTTAAATCTGTTCTTCTCCGCGATTAAAAAGAAGATGATTAAATCTCTTCTGAGTTTTTATTTATTCACAGCAACACAGTAATAAAAAAAATAAGTAAAATAATAATAATCAGTAGCTCGTTTATCAGGCGAAATAAATAAAATCCGACAAACATACGAACTAACACAGAGTAGTAGAGAGAGGGGAAAAAAATCTATTAAATAAAAAAGTGCGGACATATCGCATATTCAGTTCTGCTTTCATTTCCTTCATCCCCCTTGCGTAGGAAAAAAAAGGGACATAAAAGCCGTAGAGAGAAAAAAAGAAGCATAAAAGGGGGGGGGAGGGAAGAAAGAGAGAGAATTTTTGCGAGAGATGAACACAGCGTCCGCACTGATAACAGGGGCGAAATGTGAAAAACCTTAAAGGCGCCTCCACGAATTCATTATGCATAGAATCTCCTGTGCTGATTAAGGAAGAGAAGAACGGATGGAGAGGATGAGGATGAAGCACAGCCTTCTGATTGGCTATCGGTTTGCCACAAGGAAGCACCCACAGGCTGCCTCCCTCCATCCTCTCTGCTCTCTCTCTCACCTGATTCTCTCACTCTAGAGTTTTAACACTACTGGTGTAAGTGAGGGGGGAATCGATAATATCAATGTGTTTGGAATCCTAGCCAGGTTATATTTAGTTCCGAGTTTTATTCAGTCAAACTGAAATACAACTCCTATTTTAGATGTCTCAGATATTACGACTGCATAAAATTGAATTGAAACTTATTTTTATAAACCAGCTGTATTTAAGATAGCTTAAATATATAGTTTACTACCCCGCATTACACTGATTTTAAATTTTCTGTTAAAAATAAATAATGCAAAAAAACCTGGGGAAAGCACAGTAAATAAAAATGTAGATTCAATACTGCTTGCTTATTATTATTTTTATGAATAAAAAGAGTAGTTAAAAATTATTTATTAAATAAGATTATTCAAAAGATGTAAACAAAACTGAATGACAAAATCAGTAAGAGCGAATTTTTTTCAATGTAGTTTTGAATAAGCAAATTATTGAATGTGTTATTTATTACATATTTCTAAATATTTCATATGAATGGAAATTTGATAGATTATCATGCAGAATTATTCTAAAATTGGAATTGATACTGAATATTATGATAATATACAAACAAACGATAGCAAAATACTAATATTTTTAGTGATTGTCTGGTAATATAACAGAATACGAAGAATATTGTTTAGTTTAAAAATGGGACTTTTCAGAATATTGTAGGATTAATAATAAAAATAAATAAGGTTTTACAAATAATCTTATAAGCTTTTTCAATTTTAAAAAAATGTTAATGTGCATGATTGATAATGAAATGCTTTTAAATTTTAAATTACTATGAGATCTAATCAAAATAATTAATTCAAAATTTTTCTTATTTTAATTACTTTTTCCTTAATTTTTTAAAAATGGTATTGTTTCTAGAAATTGTGAGCTTATTATTTGATAAACAGAATTACCTGAGTATATTTTTTCAAAGGAGAGGATAAATTCTTTTTAATCAACTTCCTCTGCTAAGATGTATTTTAAATAATTTTAAAACCCATGAATAGTTTTTTTAAAATATGGTATAAGCAAATAAAGTTCTATAAATACTATTATTGCGTTATTAAAATAAATCAAACACTGTTTAATCCAAACTCAAAATGTATCGGCATTGTAAATACATTATGTACGTTGCAATGAATTTTATATTCTAAGACTTGTAATTACGATAATCAGGACGATTTTTCTTAAATACCTAACTATTATGGCTTTAAATGCTTAACCTCGAAAATACTTTCGTGGAAATATTAAAATATAATTACTTTGAAAATTCTTTTTTCGTATTCGATAATTATTCATTGTTGCATGAATGCCTTATATTTTCAAAATTCTCTACTGATAATTTGAAACGGTAAATATAGATTAATAAATAGATTAAATTTTGAAAACAAGCCCAAAATTAGATTTATGATATATTAATTCATTTCCAACAGTTTTAAGACGCTTGAAGTGAAAATTTTAATGAATATAAGTTTTTTATTTGAACATTTGTAGAATATTGATTAAATGAAAAGTTACTCTTAATGTAGATAGAAGCTCGAACGCTATTTTTGCTGATATTTCTGAATTTCTGATTCTGATGATTTCTGAATGTTATCTTTTATTAACTTCTCGGATATTATTTCCCAAACATGCTTGTGAAGTAATATTCGAAATTGCTTTACAAAGTGATAATGATGCGAGTAAAATAATGCACTTGGATATTGAAACGAAATTTTTAGTAAAAACACACATTTTATGTAATCTTCTGTATGTACTTTGCTGCCATATATCTATTCGAGTAATAGGAAGTAAGTAAATATTTCATTGTTTTTATATCTAAATATTTAAATTTGAAAATTAGAAAAAAAATCAAAGAAAAGCAATTCTTAACTAAAACGTTTTACACTCTGATAAAAAGAGAATTAGGTAATGATTAATTATCAATTATTTATATGCGATTAATGTTCCATTAGTATTAAATTAATGTTTAAATTATTGTACAATTATTTATATAAAAATATTCAGAGTTTCGAGTAAATATAAATATCAGATCACTTCAACGCATGAAACATTCTATAACGTAAATATAAAATAAATCTTTGGTTACTTAAGAAGATTGATTGTCAACATTTTCGAAACATTCTTAATTTTACTCTCATTCAAAAAAGAAAAAGGTATATGTTATTCAAACTGTGTTACATACACAATTTTATGGAGTCAAAAAGAACAGTAACTTTATTTAAAGAGAACATTATGTTAAAGTTACTGTTTATTACTGAAACAGTAACTTTATTTAAAGAAATCATTTATTTGAAACAATTCTCTCTATATTTCTGCTTTTTTTTTTCAAGTAATTAAACGCCACTAGTTAGAAATTTATTTTCAGAAAATATACTCCTGCTTATTTTGACATGAATTTCTGTTTATTCTATAATATGATAAAATTGTGTCTCAACTGAACATTAATTGCTTGTGGTTCAATTAGAAAATTGTATTTTTCTCCTCCTTTTATCGTTACAATATAATTATTAAAAATGAAAATACAAAATCATACATAGCTAAAATAAATATTATTTTAAAATTGTATGATAGATACTGGAACTTAGTATGAATGACCATTGATGCAGAAATCCACAAATAAATAAATCCACAAATAAATTTTACAAAATTTTATACAAATAAATTTTCCACAAATAAATTTTAAATTTCATGACCGATACTGTAATTTAGAATGAAGAACCACAAAAATTTTGATGCTCTGGAATCTACAAAAAATATTTATTGTCAAAAAGGAATATTTTAAAATTCGCGATAGACACTAGAACTTATAATTGATGGCCATAAAGATTTGATGCTGAAATCTACAAGTACTTTTTGTAAAAATATAAGTATTTTAAACTTTATGATAGACACTAGAATATATTTCGAATGAAGGACTATAAAGATTTTGATACTCTTGAATCTACAAAAAATACTTATTGTGAAAAAAAAATGAATTTTTTTAAGTCTTATGACAGATGCTAGAATACACTCACGTAGAATGAATGACCATAAAGATTTTGATGCTCTTAAATCTACAAAAAATGCTTATCATAAAAATAAAGAATTTAAAATTTCATGACAGACACTACGAGTATAACTTAGAATGAATGACTATAAATATTTAGAAGTTATAATCTACGAAAAATACTGAATTTGAGACTTATCAAGGGCACATTACTTTAAATGCAGTTTTTTAAATTGGACACTGCAGCACAACTCCCCCTAAAACACAATACGGCTACCTTTCTCCAGTCCTTTTGTACATAATCCAGTAGTGTCCTGACAGAACTGCTTCTTGGTCTGCTTCAAACAAGAACTTGAACACGCATCCCCCATTTTTTTTCCGAGCGAGCTGAAAATACGTAAAGAAGCTTAAATTGGATTCTCTCGGCTCTTTCTTCACCTTATTCTTGCACTTGCGAACCTTCTCTTCTTTTTTTTTTTTCTTTCTCTCTTCCTTTTTTCTCCCTTCTTCTCTTCCTCCTCCTTTTTTCTCTTAGATATGTGAATATAAATATATGCGAATGTCTTATCGAATCACTTAGGAGGCGCGCAGAAATTTTTTAGTTGTGGAGGGTGATGCAAAAATTGCGACGGACGTGATGTTTATGTGGAAAGATGCATAAGGGTAAAAGTTTGGAAAAACTTTTATACTTTAGAAAACGTTCGATAATTAGGCAGTAAACAGAAAAAATAGTTTTGGCTTAAGTCTGCTATTAAATGTTGCAGTTAGCTGTGCTTTTAAAAGAGTTTTGCAAATTGTTTCGAAAGATTGCCATGTTACTTGCTAAGGGTTGTAGAATTCGAAGAGTATAAGAGACTTGTAGATTTTACATAAATTTCAACGCATTGCTCAGGATATTTTTTTCTTTACAAAAGGCTTCCTGATTACACATCTAAAAACTGTTAAATTTAGTAAGCCAAGATTGTTCACAGATTTCACTTAAAGTATGGCGAATCGTTGGATTTGTTCCATTAATTGAAGTCTCGATTAAGTTATTTCTAAAATTTGCTATTTCTAAAATGAGTAAGTAATAATCCAAAACCTAATTCAGTTTATTTGAAAACGAAAAGTTTTTGAAAACAAATTTTAAAATACAAAAATTGCTTGAATCTGAAGGTTTGAAAAATAAAATACAACTTTTAATGTCTGAAAGTTGTTATGATACAATTATTAGAAAAATTAAAGAAAATTCGTATTGTAACACTTTGAACAGATTTAAAAATCAACTCATGGTAAGTAATATTTTAATCCTGTTTCCTAAATAAACTTTCTTTCTATTTTCGAAAGAAGAGTTAATGTTTCTTTTATTTTACACATTACACATGATAGGATACGAAAATATAAATACTTTTGTTGATTCTGTTTGATTTAATGTGACTCTAAATGTTCTGTATGGGTGTTCATGAAGTATGAATGATTTGAATCTGTATTTAGAGCTTTTTCAGCAACAAAAATATTGTATTTATACAACCACAAAACACTAGGAGGCATTGAAAAAATTTCATCAAACTTGATATTTATTAAACATATGTATGAAGAAAACTCAAAGTATTTTAAAATATTTTCTATGATTAGATTAGTAACAAATATTATATTAATTAATTTTATTTGCTAATATTTTTACTGAATGTAAAATTTTTAACAAAATCTTGTAGTTTAACTTGAATTGTTTTGAAAATTATTTTTGCCATTTTCAAATTTATAAAAATTAAGTATCGAAAGTATTTTATCAATTATATAGATATTTTAATGTAATATTCTTCTAATTTACAATATAACAGCACATTACTACAATAGCAATTAGCTTAGAAAATTTTGAAGGTTTCTGTAAATATCCTGCAATTAAGTCAAAACATTAGGATGCTAATTAGTTCCTTTTTTATCATACAAATATGCATATAATTTTACAATAAATTTACCAATATTTTATCAATGAACTTTTGTAACTTTTGCTAAAAAATTTTATTATATATATTAGGAACGAAAGTATAAACTTTTTTCAAACGGTGCACACATTTTGTTAAAATGAACATACCGTGAATATAATTTTGGTAAACTAGCTTATAAATCCTACAATAATCATACTAAAATAGGGTTTAATATACAGTTGTTTCAAAAAGAATGAATGAAAATGGTTATTTATACGTAAAAGAACAATGTGGAATAAATATTAAAGATTTGCTTTTAGAAATATGTCTATTTCAGGATAAAAAAATTGCAGTGCCCTAAAAATAGTTATATCACATCAAATAAGGAAAACAAATTTTATTTTTAAGTAATGCGGTACAACTGAGTAATTATGAAATATTTTTATAAAACGGGGATTGTTAAATATTATAAGATTCAATTCTAGTTTTGAATGCTGCAGATACATAAATAATCTCAAAGTAGACTTATGCAAGGACATCACCATTTAAAATGAAATGTTTAGATTGTAAGTGCTATAAAGTTCTAATAATTTTCCTTGTTTCTTAAGTAATTGTATTGTTATTCGTAGAATACGGTCGAAATGACGAGTACTTTAATTTATTTCAGAATTATTATTTAAGAGGATTTTATTAGAAAGAATAATTAATAAATGAAAGTGCTTCATTACGAATTTGTACAATATCTTATACATATTTTATTTTGTATGAATGGATAATGTTACGAATATATGTATCTCCTTCCTTCAAATTTGTATTTAAGTAGGTTGTAGTAGAATTTTATTACAAACTTAGCAGAATTGAGAAAGTTTGCTATTGACAATAGTTCAGATAAATTTATATTACGTTTCAATGAATCAAAGCCAAAAAAAAAAAGCCAATATAATATTTTTCGCCAAATATCGCCAATAATATTTTCATCTAATTATCATAAGTCTCTACATGATTTACAAATCCCCAATGACTTATTACAATATAACTGAAAACAAATGCTCTAATTCCCCCATAACAATATCGCACACTGATCGAAATTCCTCCCAATTAATTGCAATCCGATGTTCCCTAACGTCTCACATCTCCAGTTATATTTACATGATTAAATAAATAGATGCGTCTAAATGCTGAAGGCAGTACCAGACCTACAGCCTCCCTCCCATCCCACCAGGCATTTCAGCGCCCTGGACATCCTGAGAATAGGTTTCTCTCCCAGATCCCACTTCAGCGTCTCGCATAATCGCCCCCCTAATCCACCGGAAATCTCTCTCTGCTCTACCCCCCTCCAAAAGCTTGTCTACGGCTTACCCACCCCCTATTTCTGGAAACAAAGGGAGAGACTGAAGGGTTGGTGCTTACCCCAGATGCAAGTTGGCAGTCTTGGAAGCCCCTAATTAAATCACCCCGTAAACACTTCAAGCGGTTCGCATCCCTGATCTTCCGCATCCCTCACCATCCTCATCCCGATCGATAGGATGGAGGTATAGGTATCCTCTCCAGAGTTGGAGCCTTTGGATGCGGTTACCAACAAGAGAAGAAAGTTAGAAAGGTATAATTCTTTATGGATTGTGTTCGAAAAGGTGCTTGGGAAATTTTGGTCTTTTGTATTAAATCTCGAGGATATTTGGACGATGAGTTTGTTTGAAGTTGGTTGAAGGCATTTGTTCTCTTGGAGGAAGCTGTAGGGGAGGATTCTGTTTCGTTAAAAAGTTCCATGGGCTCCCTTTTGTTGCAGGAGCTCGTCGTGCAAATACTTGTGTAAAGTTCAATGTAAATACTCTTTAGAGAACAGAGAAATAGTCTTTTGTTGGAAATTTAACATTTTTTTTTTTGTGTTGTCGATTGACTAGGCACATATCTGAAAGTGTTTTGTGTTGTCTGTGCTGAAAAAAAAGGAAATAAAAGTATTCATGCTCTGAATAATGCTCTTTAATTTTGAATTGTGGAATTTAATGCACAATACATGTTCGTTTGTGGTTTATAATAAAATTTAATGGATTATTGTTAAATTCGAAGAATGAAAATTCTATAAATGATGCTCGAGAAAAACTTAAACAAGTATTTCTGAATAATTTAAGGAAAGAATTTACTAAAAATTTGATTGATGATCACAAAAAAAAAAAAAAAGAAGAAATCTATATGAGAAATATTTTCAATTTTGGTGTTCTTGTTAACTTATTGATAAAAGAAAAACTATAATTCATTCTTGACTGCTCCTGATAAAAATTCATTCAGAATATCTTAATGCATACTTTCCATAAATATTTTGTCAGAATTGCAAGAGTTAATCTTCGAAAGGAAAAAAAAAACTTTGAAAATATTTCACCAAGTTTTTCTATAACATTATAATTGTACTTTAAAATGTTTATCAAATGGATAAAACAATTATCATTGCAGTAAAAGAAAAATTAGTGAATTTTGTACAATGATGTTTTATTAAATTGAATATTTTATTTTGAAAGAGTTATTATTATGTAATAAAACATGAATTTAATTCAGTGAAAAACTATAAAAAAGAATACAATAAAATTCACAAATTAAATGTTAGATGACACTACTACACACTTTCACAGCTATTTATTTTAGTATCATTGTCATTATATATATATACACATACATAATTACTAAATTCTTATTATTGTAAAAAATTTGGGGGAATATGTAACTGCTTTATTTAAATACTAAAGGATTATCTACTCATAACAACAAGTAATTGCAAGATTTGCCTTAACAACACTCAACATTTTTTTCTTTATTAATATCTAAAATTCTACAAGACATAAGAGAAATGTAAACTAAGTAGTAAAATCAAAAAGTAAAAAAAAAAGGTTAAATATTAATTTTAGGGGTAAAATCTTTTATTCATGTTATAAATAAAAAATCATATTTTAATTTTACCTTCTTTAATTATTGGAAATATTACGCTATAAGAAGGTATGTTTTATTTTAAAATTGGAGAATGAGAGAGAGAGAGGGGGAGAGAATTGTTTGAGATATTAATAACCCTAAATCATGTCACAAAATTTTGAGATTTATTTCCAATATTCTATTGTATTTCACTCTAGCGTAAGGTTAATTCAAACTATAAAAACTTATTGAAAACTTATTTCTGTACAAATTGAAATAAGTATATTTGAAACTAGTTACATAGAACTAGGTGAACGAAAATTTGTTTTTACGAACAAAATTATCAGACTATAACAAATTTTTCTTTCATAGTCATATAGAATCATTAATACGTAATACATCTACACGGATTTTTCTATAGCTATGCATAGTTATATTTTGTACATTAAGTACAAAAAGCATAATACAAATATTATATTACTAAGGACAGTGAATACAAAGTAATCAGTCAAAATTAGTATTTGACTCGGGAATTCTTAAATAATTTGATATAATTCTTAAATAATTTGATTAAATAACTTGATATAAGCCCATTCCGGTTTTTCATATACATATCATAAAGAACCATACAATAGTTACTAGTAATAAAAGCGCAAATTCAAATTTAATTTAATTAATATGTCGTTATATATTCTACATAAGTCTAAAGTGATATGTAAAATATACGTATGTAAGAAAATATTATAAAAAGAATGTAACGTGATTGTTTATTAATGTCGATCTGAGAAGCAATACGAGGTGTATAAACTAACACTAGAAATTCGCAATTTAGAATAATGGAAATTTTACTTACTGGTCAGACAAGCTGCATCAAATCATCTGTTGATCAAGTTTTCAAATCATCTGTTGATTAAATAATCTTTAAGACTAGCTTGACGTTATTAAATTAATTTATTACAACGATTCACAACGCATTTAAACACAGAATTGTATTCGCTTCTAAATTTCAAACATATCTGGGTCGAGGAGGCAGTTACAACTCCTCTAGAGAGCCCCTCGTATGGCGCGGAGCACCTTCAGCTCTAGTTTCAACACGAGGGCTATTGGTGGTGGTTCTCGTAATTTTGAACCTCGTTCAAGAGACGAGAGGGATGCCTCAGCTGGCACCTCCCACTCCAAACATCTACACCACGTCAACGAGAGGATTTGGAACCTCGACCATATTTAACGTGCACCAACCCTGATGCAAGGTGGGTCTTTAGTAACATCAGGGCTCGAACCTACGACTTAAAAAAAACAACGCCTGCCGCGAGTCTGCGACCGTGACCACTAGGCTACCGCGTCCACATATAATAAAAAGAAAAAAAACCAAATGGATTTTTTCCGAATATTGATATAACAAATGCTAACCATTATAAAATTCTAACCATAAAAAAAAACATTTAACGGAGACATTTGTCGAATTTTCGAACTTCTGTGTAAAATATTTCAAAGGCGTTTGCAGTTATCACTATCGTTGAAACACACGATCACCCCCAAAGTTACACCTAACATGTTCTGCTCACGGCGATATACTATTGCGCAAGACTGCAGATGGCCTCAGCGGTGTGCAAATTCGAACAAATTTATTTTTATCAAAAAATACTTCCATAAATAGAAAAATATATAGACTAAAAAAAAAAAAAACAGAAAATGAAATCTGTGTTGTCAAATATTAGTCAGTCAATATAACAAGATTTATTGAAAAAAGTTCCGAAATAGTAAAAAAAAAAATTTTTTTATAAATTTGCAATAACAGCCGCATTTTCCTCAATGAAAAGCCTCATTTGTCCACCTTTGTTCCATATTATACTAGGGAAACATACGGCCCGCATTCTGATTTTATACGGCCCGCGACGACTTTCCCAAATATCATTGAATCTGCCGAATTGACTATTTTCTCCCCTCCATTTCATGTTGATGTCGAACTAGCACGAACATCTTTGCAAATGGATTTAATCAAGCTACAGGAGAACATTGTTCCGAAAACAAAAATCGAGGATATTAGTTATATATACTGATTTTTATAAAAAAAAACTATTTCCCACATGATAAGTTTCCAAAATTGACAGCTTTTATCCCGAAAAAAAAAATAACACTATTTGCAAACACTTGTAAATGCGAGCCACTTTTTTCAAGAATGAAGTTCGTTATATCCGAGACATGACTCAAATTATTAAATGGCTAAGATCTTGCTAGTTTTAACATCCCCAATACTTCCGAATATTCACCATCTTGTGTCAACCATGAAAAGGAATCGCCGAATTAAATTTTTTTTAAATTTAAGTGTATCATCTTCCTTTCTTGTATTTTATATTTTTATTGATTTTACGATAAAAATTTATATGAAGTAATAGAGAGATTAAACTAATTACAGTTTCTTCATTTTTTTTTATATTTTCATACATTATAAAATGGGCTATTCACTAATTTATTCCTCCATCTAACATCTGGGAATTCTTCCTATTTGTTATTTAAGCTCTCAGCTTCTTACCACTTTAATAGAACGTGCAGCAAATTAAATAAACTTTTGAAGTGGAGTGAATAGATGTAATCAAGTGGTATAAAACTGACAGAGTATTGAATTGAAGATAACTAAGGTTACGTTAATAAGAAGAACGCGAGTGTGATGTGCGTGGATTCTGGCTCGGATTCTGACGATATTCTGGCGTGTATAGCATTTCTGGTGCGAATAGGACTCAATACTGTGCGTATCCTTTGATAGGTTATAGAACTTATTTGATCTGGCGGGTAAAGAAATTAAACTGTTTTAGAGCACTTCTTTATATTAGAGGAATTAATAAACATATACTCCAGATAGAATCAAATATTTTATTTGCTTCATTTGTGCTTAAACTCAAGCATAAATTTACATCTTATAACTAGAATAACATTTAAAGTGACAGACGAGACAGGTAATAACATAAGAATCCGTAGTCACAATATATAAATCCTAAAGTATTCGCATCCGCGTAATATTTCCAATTTTTAATCCGGTCTATAATCCTGTCGAAGTTGCCTATGCCTGTTCTGTAATACAATTGATATCTTGAAGAATATAAAACTAAAAACAGAAGTTAACTGATGGTGAACTCCCCTCCCCCGACGTCAAACAGAATTCATTTAGCTTTCTTCTATAAATACATATTAAATTAAGGAAACTTGAGAGCTGCCAGCAGTAGTGGTACAATTACCCTCACGTTCAATTTAAGTGGTAAACCAACCAACCATCCGGGAGAGACAGCGGAAAGTAAATAACTTTTCTTATCCCCTCCATTAGAGAAACTTACCAAGATAAATGATCCGTAATAATAACACCCCTGAGTCTCGTAACAGCACAGAATGCTAACATTTAAGGGAATCATAAAAAAAAATTGTTTCATTTTATTATTATGATTAGACCCGACATAAATAATGACACCTATTTTCACATTTCCCCTAAAGGAACATGTTATCACAAGATCGTGTTTGTGTACCTATAAATAATAATAACAAGACTGACATGGATAAAGATCATTTTACGTTCATGTTATTCATAGTAGAATATTCTATATATGTTGTTTTATTTATAAGCAGAGAATATACTTTCAGAAATATAAAAGATATTTTATATATTTTTCGTTTCTCTCCCTCTAAAATTTGAAAAAAGTTACAAATTTATTCATTCAAGCTAGTATATTTTAATATTTTCGAATTTTACTCTTTTTTTTTAATATCGAAATTTTACTCTCTTAATCTTTAGATATTAAAACTATTGTTTTTTAATGTACTAAGTATTCATTTGGTTCCTTATAAGTTCTCTAAGTGTTTAATGAACGTAATCAAAAGTAATTACTTAAGGTGTATATGTAGTTAAGAATATATAGGACATATTTTTTTTAAACTTTTTGAAACTATTATTATTATTTAGAAATTTTGATGAAGATATGATATATAACTTATAAATTAAAAATTATTGAAAATTCTCTGGTTAGAGTTTGAAATTTAATACTAGTTAAAAAAGTAGTATTACTAATTTTTGATATAAATAAAAATTATTAATCATAAGAAACCACAGTTTTAATATATTTTTAAAAGAAAATATATTCAAAATTTATCGTCATAATTTTTGTAAAATGCTTTCAGAAATATTAAAAATGTTTAAGGACAAAAATTAGTGCTTTTTTCCGATAAACATTTTTTCAAGCAGAGACATTTTTAGAAACATGCAAAAAAATAATTTCAAAATTTCTGAAAATGAGTTTTTCAAACTACTTAAATACATATTGTTACTTGAAATGTATCCATTTATCGTCAAAAAAATCCCGTAAAAAAATTCTTCATGGAGAAAAATTATATTAGAAAAAAAATGAACGAATGAATTTTAAAGTATTGAGAGTCTCTTTCTCTCCTAGCTAGCAATGGTAATCTTTTTTTTTTTTTTTTTTTTTTTGGCATTTAAAAACTTTCAGGTGCATAATTGAATCTGGACTTACTTCTTACCCCAGATTACAGTTCAACATTTGACCTTTTTTTAAGTTATAATCTGTAAGCTGTTTCAGATTTTCTAATAGTTATGAAAATTACTTTGAATATTTGCATATTTTGCTTGGCGTGCCAGTCAAAATTAGGCTGATTTTAGCACATGTTCTTATGTTTATTTTCGGTTTTACGGCAACATTCCAAATTAAAAATCATATAAAAACAATCTAATTTTTTTAAGCAGAACAAAATTTGAATTTTTGTTAGTTTCTTCCTTTCTATTCTTCCTCCCCTTTAAGTGCATATTTTTTTCATAAAGTATGTAAAGATAAGTACCAAAGTAAAAATGTTCGGAAATTAATAAATAGGTAGGACTTAAAACAATTGATAATGTGGGAATTCCGCTGATAAAATTTAATCCTTCAAAATATTAAAACTTAAGACTTTCAAAATACAATAGAACATTATAAAAACGTATTGGAATCTTTAAATGCAACTTTGGAGTAGGGAAGGGGGATATGAAAAACTTTAATTTAATGAAAATCAAAAAGAATTTTTTGAGTAACATTGTATTAAAAATCGGAACTCCAGATTAATATATTAATTTCTTAAATATAATTCTGCATGAATTTCGGATACATTTTCAAGTAATTTCAATTCATACATTATTATCAATAAATAATAATGTTAAAATTCTATCAGTTGATGAATTTCTTAAGCTTTAAGAAATATCATAATTGGTCAAGTGCCTCATATAGATCAGTGATTCAACTGTAATGTAGAGTTGTTGTTGTTTTTTTTAAAAAAAAGGCTACTTTGATTGTGCAGCTAACTATAAGTGTGTCTAAGCAAAACCGAAATTTTTAAAATAAGGTATAATTACATAATTACATAATGTTTATCGATACAAAATATTTCAGTGAATTATCTTAAGGGATGATGACAGTAAATAAAGTTTATTAGAACTAAGTTTCGTGTTTTAAAATCTCAGTTAAGGGACTTAATTCTTTGCTTATCAACTTCAAACAGTTCTGAATAGAGAAAAGCCTATTCTTTCTGTTTAAGTTAAACCAACAACCGAAAGTGATCGAAAACCGTCCACTCCGGAGACCTTATTGTCCATCTTTCATTACTTTCACCTCCCGCTTCCTCATCCTCAGAAGGAACTCAGAATGATATCGAAAATAGGAAATTGCAAAAGGAAAACAACCCTCTGTCCATCCCAACTAAGAGAGAACCCGAGATTAATATCGGACAGGCCGTCCAGAACAACATTTACCTTCCCCCCACATCCCCCAATCTAAGAATTCGGCCTTCTAAACTAAAACTCCAATAGATGGGGTAAAGCTGGCAAGCACTCGCCAACTGAATTCATCCCTTTTCCCATGTTGACACAGCACGGAGATATGACTGAGTGAAACATCAGCGAGGTACACACACACACACATATATATGAGTAAGGTCTAAACCCCCTCACCCGGAATGAGCTTCTGCAATTTCTATTCACCATGGCTCGTCTATCATCCATAGTCCAGCATATTACTTTGGTTCTACCGCTTCAGCAGACAATAGGGACGAAGAATTCCCTTCCCTCCACTCCCCCAACCATCCATCCTGCACCCCCTGCGTAAAGTCTGGTAACATCCTATTCATCGGACACGCTAGTAAACATATCTGCTGCCATACACACTTGTATGACATATCAGGGCTTCTCTTTGTTACCTTACCATACGGCCTATCTTTGAAGTCTTCGACGAGACGGTTACAATAGAATATGGATCCAAAAGGAATATGGTGCGGGTTGTTTCTTGCCTTTTAATTCCGAAGCCCCCCCCCCTCCTTCAGAATATGTTCTTTGTTTGATTGTAGGAGGTTAAGGCTCATTGCAGATATAGGAGGAGGAAAAAAAACTATCTCTTCCATTGAGAGTTTGTTACACACGCATGGTTGAAAATGTCAGGTATCGTTAGGATATGGAGATTCTTCCCCTTAGCAGGGAGACAGATTATAGCCTATTTTTTTTTCGCTGGGAAATGCCACAGATGAATATATGATGGTCTGGTCCATTATGATTTTTTATTACTATTTTTTGCCAAAGAGTATGTCCGAAACAGCTGCTGATGTTTTTTTGGGTTCGAAATATTCATTCACCCTTTCATGTTTAGTTCCGAGATGTGACAGGATTCGAAAGGGAGAATTTATCAGTTCTGAAGATACTTTATTCTAAATAAATTCAAGTTCAATTAATAACAAATAAAACATTTTGCACAACAGACTATTCTGTGCCTTTTCCGATTAATAAATTTTAACTAAAAACTTTTTTACGAGTTATTACTTAAATCACGTTTTCTTATAGCAAACCTTTAAAATTTAAGACCTATAAATCTAATAACTGTAAAAAAGTTTTAGAATCAAAGAGACAAATTTAGTACTAAAAAGATACCTTAAGAAAATAGAAATAACGTGGATAATTATAAACATATACTCTTTATTTAAAAGTATATCTTGAGTATTTCGTTTTAATTTTGCATTTTTGTAGAAATTCAGGTCTGAAATCTCAAACTTCCTGATTTAGAAAACTGAATGTAAAAATATTTTGCAGCATTTGTTTTCAAAGTATCGAGTCGATTAATTTTTTCACATTTAATCAATTTTGATTTATCCTCATTTCTTGTCCAAAGAATATTTCAAGACTTTATTTCAAAATAAAAATTTAGATGTTAATAGTATGTTTGATACCTTTTTCTTCCATTTAGATGTAATCTAAGAGGGAAAAGTAAAGATATCAAAAATTTGTTACTAAGTCATATATCAAGTTAAATTGTGGTATGTTGAAAAATAAAAAGTGAGAATTTTAATAAAACTCAGCAAATGTTTGTAACAACAACGAAAAGTTTATATTACGTAACGCTTTAATACACATGTGAATAACAACACACACTCCATTTGAAAAGATTTTAATAATTTTTATTGAAAATAAGTTGGTGAAATAATTTCATATTTACTCATTTCTTTTTTTTCGGTAATTTTTAACTGAATTCTCTGAAAAACAATTATTTTTTAAATCCTTCGTTAATGTAACTTAGAATTACAAAAAAAAAAAAAAAAAAAAAAATCTAATTATTTTTCCTCCAATTATAATAGCAGTTTTTTATTAATTTAATTCTTGTAAAACTCTCATTAATAAAATTTTAAAAATGTTTTTTTTAACTTTTTTTTATTGTGACTCTTTCAGAAACTTGTAAGTCACAACAACTTTTAATCCACAAAATTAGTTTTAACAAATTCCAAATAAATATAACTCTACTCTCAGAAGTCTTTTTGAAGCATTTATGCTTTTGAAATAAGAATAAATAAAATTTTGAATAACAAAATAAGATTTATTATTTCTATTTTACTATTATTTTTTTCAAAGAATAATCTCGAAGAATTCCCAAAAACTCTAGACAAGAATTTTACCTTACAAAACCTAACGCCGACAATGCATTATTCTCAAAGCGAACCAACCTTTTTTTTTTTTTTCAGTAAACTTACCCATCCATTTTTTAATATAACTTCACAGTTAAAAGAACTTCTATTCAGCGAAACAAAAGATGGCAACAGCAACAAAACCGAATGTCACGTTTAAGTCTCGTTTGGCGTCTGTTCTTTGTTCTCTTGTGTCGGTACCCTACAAATTAACGCCGCTATAAAATCGTCTGCTGGAAAACTCAGAATATTCTCATTCTAGTTTTATTTTTAGCTGGTCATCACGACAGTTCAGCGAAGACATCGAAGCTTTTGTATCTTAATTTGGAACGGCGCTGGCTTTCTCAAGAAATTAAGTGCGGGTGCGTCTCAGAGATTAGCGGCTGGAAGAAGAATGATTTATTTATTCATTAATTTATAAAATTGTAGTGGCAACACGATAAATCGAGATATGAGATCGAGCTTTTTCTTTGTGAGATTCTTATTAAATGTGAATGAAGTTGCTGTGTGTTTAGATTATGCAAACCGGAATAATTTAAGTTTAATATTAAAAAAAATTATGATTATGTCCCTTTGAATTATATTTATTATTTCTTTGAACTAAGATGGAATTAAATAAGTACCCATAAGCTAAAAATTATATTAACTGGTTTTAATCTTAAAATTGGCTTGATATGGATTTATAAATGAATTTCTTAATATCCACATATATTAATTAATTATAAGAAATTTTAAGACTTGTATTTATTAAATAATCAAACAAAGGTTGTTTAAACAAAAATGGGTCTTCATATCTGTATTTTGCAGAAATTTTAATTTAATCAACTTTCAAAAATATTTCTTTTTAAAAAACACATGATAAAACTATTATAGGGTTTTGGAATTAATCTTTATCAGCATCGTTATTATTATTTTTTAAGAAAATTTCTTTAAGCAGATACACGTCATAATACACAAAAAAATAATTACAAAGAATATTATGGATACAAAAAATAACAATAAATTTCTTATACATCATATTCTTCTCGACCATTATTAATAAGATTTGTACTTATGTGTATTACTATTTAGTAAGTAATTTAGTAATAATTATCTTTATTTTTTTGTGACTTTTTCTTTACTTCAAGCATTCTTGCATTTCTTTTTTTCCTTCCCTCTTTTTTGGTTGTTAAGTTTTATAGTATGTATCAGTTTTATTGTATAAAGTAATCGTGGTTGGGGAAGGTTAGAATCTTATAAAACAATATTTCATCCGCTTCTCAATCTGAAATCCGAGACGACTAACTTTAATTACTTTGCATCCTTATTTTGTATCTTTATCTTATTTATTAATACTAATTTTCAAAAATTCTTCGCATGATTTTAATTTTTAAAGTTTTTTGTTCATTTTGTATCATTATTACTCATATTATAATTTGTTTATTATTAAAAATTATGCACCATACTAATAGTTATTATTTACGATGTGTGTGTGTGTGTGTCTCTCTGTGTGTGTAATTACATAATTATTATTATTAAATAAGCATAATTTTAGCATGTATATAAATTCGTAAGAAATTACAAATTATAGCAAATAAAAACCATAATTAAAATTAATGAATATTAAAACTATTAAATTATAAATAATATAAAACTAAAATAAACATGCCGTAAAGTATATTTAAAAATAGATAAAGAATAAAGTTAAAAAAAGATTAACTATAATTCAAAGCATAGAGAGAATTGCAATGTAAAAATCAATAAATTGTGCTGAAAATATAATGTTACATAATATTCAGAAATACTCACTAATCACGTGAATAATTAAAAAAAAATAATAAAAAAAACCCAGTATTTTAAGAAATCACAACTAAGTTCCATATATCAAAACCTACAAAGCACGCTATCTCATGATAAAATAATTAAGAAATTAAATTTAGATAAAGTAATTTTAATACTATCTCAGACTTGAGACTAAGAATATTGTGTTTACACTAGTATTTCGGATCCAGTCATCATACTTCAGTGAATTACATAGAAAGATGTTATAAAATCAAAAATAAGCCGAAATCTCAATTCGAAACAATAATTCAAAAAACAAAAATGCATGTATGAACAAAGGAAACAAATTCATTTAAACCAAAGTAAATCAACGCTATTTATTAAAAAAAATACATACATATTTATACAAATGATAAAATAACTTACACACACACACACGCACTGAAATAATCTATACGCAGGACACATAAGTCCTTAGAAATCCAAGAGATGATACACGAAGCTTCGAAAACGATTTGTTTTTAGTAAAGATCATGACTCACTAGACAGCTGTCTAAGTGTCAGTTACTCGTATTATGATCATGACGCCTTTCGCCCCTCAAAAATTCTTCATCATAACTTTTCCAGGCAATATTTACTTAAATGAAGCAAATTCACCTGAATGAATTAAACTTTTGATGTTTGCTTGATTTCAGGTTTGTAATGATGAATCCAGGTCTCCCTAACAGTGACAACTTGACGCGGCAGCAATCAAATTTTGATTTGGCAGCAAATCACTACCATTCCAAAACTTGCTTATGAATCAATATCAAATTTGTTTCGTATCTTGAACAGATAGAAACACCCAATGGTGACAACAATTTCATTAATGATGTCCTCTATCTTCAAATAAAAGTACTTTTGGAAGAACCACCCTATTTTACACACACACACACACACACACACACATATATATATATATATATATATATATATATATATATATATATATATATATATATATATATATATATATATATATATATATATATATATATATATATATATATATATATATATATATATATATATATATATATATATATATATATATATATATATATATGAATCTGTTCATGTAAAGAAAATCATATTTATAAGTAAAAATAATCTTATATGAGCAATTAATAATTAATTGCTGTATTTATTTATTGCCTACATCTTGCATAAACTCCGCTGCATTTACTACTTAAAGATATGCGAAGTATTCAAAAAATATACCATTCCATATATTGATCATAAATATAACTTTAAATTTAATAAAAAAATTACTTTTATAATTCAAATTTTCCTTCATTTTTTTCATATAAATATTGGGAAGTACCGAAAACTTGGGAACGTTTATCAGAAAAAGATTACTTTAGCAGAATGGGAAATAACATAATTTCATATATATTATGTGGAAAATTTCAGCCCTGTAAATAATATTGGTTTTGTGTGTGGTAAGTATAACAAAACTTTTAAAAGATACCATTGTGAGAAAAAACATAAATACAGATACTTTTTTGTACAGTGTGATATGTTAACTTATAATTTTAAAATTCAATTTCCTTACGTTCTCTCTCTCTCTCTCTCTCTCTCTCTATATATATATATATATATATATATATATATATATATATATATATATCAAATTCTTATAAAAAGGCTGCATCTATGGAATTAACAAAGTGTCCTCGATATTTAAAGCAAAATCTTAAAAATTTAATAAAAATCGTAAGGAATTTAATGTAAAGTTTTGTAAAGAGCAGATTCAGCCACCTAAGGTACACTTTTCCTGTAATTATTATTAAATTACTTAATTAAAAATAGGAATTAAAGTAAACGATGATATATCGAGAAATGGACAATTGTAAACTTTTCCGATATTAAAAATAAAGCAAACGATAAATTATTAAATTGAATATTATATCAGCTACATGTAATTGAAATTAAAGTGAACAATAAATTATCAAATTGAATATATTTAAGCTTTAAAGCAAATGATAAATTATTAAATTGAAAATTACATCAGCTACATATAATAAAAATTAAAGCAAATGATAAATCAATAAATAGAATATATTTAAGCTAAATGTAATTAAAATTGAAGCAAAGATAAAAAATTGAAAGGTGATCTGGAACACCAAAACGCTTCATCTAAAACAATAGTCCCTTGGATGTCTAAAAAAACGATACAAATATTTTAAGGTCTCAGTTAATTATTTTATTTCCTATTAAGAGTTAAAACATATATTGGGAATACAGAATGGATACTTCTTGTATTCTTTTTTTTTTTCATGATTCCATTCACATGCTGTTTTTAAGGAAACCCATATATGGAAGTATGATTATTGCACATATTTTTATAACACTGAACCATCAATTTAAGTATTATTAGAATTATTTCATCGTGCTTAAACCATTGCATTGCGTGACGTTCGACTCTAATGCGATTTCCACTTTAAATATCTTTTGGGGTTTCTTTCTGATTGCGCTTATATTCATATTCCTCCTAATAAAATGAAATATGACTAATGTAGATTAGATTGAAATTCTGAAGTGTAATGAATAGATTTGATCAGATGCATATATAGGCGGAAAAAAAAACTTAACATTGAAATTGGAAGTTAGGTGATGATAGCGAATCAAAGATGTCGGAACCAACCGAACGATCAGAGGCAATGTAAAAAACGATCAGAGGCAGTGGCGCATCCAAGAGGGGTGCAAAGGAACACATGCACCCCTCCAGATTTTTTTTCCTTGAAATTGTAATATTTCAGAATAATTATTTTACTATACTATTGTAGATGCTTGAAATTTTAAACAAAATAATCTTTTTCTCCTCATGCTTAAATGTTTTTCACTACGAAGAGAAACAAATATTTCAACTAAGCAAATTCCTGTGGAAAGGATAAAAAGGTTTTTGATATCTTAGAAAAAGAGTGCCTCTGGACTGATTTTTGTAAATGAATAGATGGGGGATAGTGCATTTTCTATAGGGATGCAACCCTATAGAAAATGCACACCCCCAAAATACAAATTTTGTAGTTCATGGCATCTTAATTATTTTTCTTAAATTATCTTTATTTTTGCAATTTTTATTACTTGATAACATTATATCAATACTAGAACAGTTTTAAATAGGAGAAATAAAACTGATACAGCGTGTTATTTACTTTTTACCAAATGGTAATTCTAGTTCAAATTTTTTTTTCCCGTGATAATGACGATATGCAGCCCCCTTCCCCCCATTTAATTTCTGGGCACGCCACTGATCAGTGGAACCATTGAAAAGATATAAAGATATTCACGAAATGCATCTGATCGTTTTTTTCATTTATTCCACTCGCTCGACCCCGAGTGAATCGTCAATGAATAACTTATTTTAATATTCCAAACGATAATTCAAGCGTATTTTGGCTAAGTAACCACACAAAAGTAGACTTTAACTTTAAAATACTAATAACTAGAATAAAAATAACTTAATTTCATTTATCTGTGTGTGAATTTTCATTCATTATACAATGATCATTGACATTTACAATTGAAATAAATAATGGTTTGGGGAGATAATAATCAGCGAGCATTACACCTGTATGAAATAACCAATTTTAACTATATTCACTGTCAAACCTTATTCCAGAACCTTTCACTCCGTTACAAAATAAACAAATAAAAAAAATATTTATATGCTACCTAAGAAATCATTAATCTTAACCGTAACAGAAACAGAAACATCTAAGAAATGCTTAAATCTTATACAGTTTCCTAAGCCCTGTTTTCTATAAATTATCAATTTTCCGACTCATTGAGCAATCTCATAAACCCCGTAACTTATGCTCCATACAATCCATTGAAAAAATCTTCTCCCTTGTATACAAATTACTTCACAACAAAAAGGCACTTCTTTTCAGTGCAACCCGACCGATAAACGCCGCTGCATTAGATGTCAATGAAGATTTTGTCATTTCGAAGTCATAGTTAATCCCTATTGAAAGTTCGGTCTTGCACAAAGGAAGTATCCTCATAGTCCAGAGGTTCGAATGGGCCTTGTTTATTTCCCAAGGCAAAGAGGGTTATCTTCATGTTAGGGATGATGATGGAGGTCAGTGACTGATTCTCCTTTGATGTCTGGACATTGTGAAAGACCCCACAAGGAGCTGTATCGGCGCCGACTTGGTGATGTAAAGAATGCTATACTTAAATTCTCATATATTTCTTTATTTCTTTATTGTGTGTGTTTATGTATCTTACAAAAATCGTTCATGTAAACGTCAAATATACTGGGATTACCTCTTTATTTTGGCATAATTTGAACATATAGTTATATACATTGAATCCACTAACAGACAACTAACTTCTTAATAGTATATTATGGGATAATGTTATTATATATATATATATATATATATATATATTGGTCTAGAGAATTGGTTTTTAAAATTTTTTGAGCCTTCAAAAAGAATGTGGCGTATTTCTATATTCAGGAAAATACAACTATGTAAAAAATTGGAATGAAAAAGTACTGTATTCTATATTTGAATATCTATTCATGTCTGAAATTTCTATTATTCTCGGTTTATACCTTAATTACGGAGAGGTTAATCTTTTCATATCTACCTTCCACTACTGTTTCTCTATTAGTAATAAAATGTTTTCACCGTTTATGTTACATGGGTAGTTTTATATTTAACTATGCTATAATTTTTAATTAAAGGTTTTCAAATGTTTTGAATTAAAATTATTTAGTATAATTTGTATTTCAGTAAACTTTTGTTTATAATTGTATGGTTATTTTGATAATTTACAGAATTTTTTTCAATTGGTTCTGTAATATTTGTAGGTTTTGGTTTTAATAAAAATTTTAAATTTCTTCCTAGAGGTTTAAGTTGTATTTTAATATGATTTGGTATAATTAAAATTTCTGTAATTTACATTATTAATTATTTACACACATATATACACACACATATATATATATATATACATTAAAATCATCGTTATTGAAATAATTTTAATGATTAACATTTTAATCAAGATTCTGTAAAAGAAGAATATACTTATCTTTTAGGCAAATCAAGCAACACTTGAGATTATCCGCTATCGAAATTCAATAGTTTTTTTTTTTATTAAGGGACAACATCAATAAGTAGGTAATAGTAATACAATACATAATTCCAACAATATCAATGTTTTAATAATATGCTTGTTTGTTTGATTCATAATGTAATGTTGCAATTACATATATTATTTATAGAATTTATAGTCTATTTTTAAAATGCACGCAAAGAAATACAAGTAATACGTGTTTACCTTAGATATCGATTAAACCTGCAAATATATGCTGTTTGAATTTTTCTACAATCTTCGCGAATGTAATAGATGTTTACAGAAAATAAAGTTGTATGAAAAGAAGACTACAGCTGAAATTTTTCAACCTTTTACTTACTTACATTTCATACTGATTTGTTTTGCTTAATATTGAATGAATGTATATTTTTTTCGAATGCAAAATTGTGTAATGAATAATATTAAACCTGATATAAAAAGAAATAATAAACATTCCTTAAATATGTGCTTTTTGGTATTTAAATTTTTAATGTTCGAACTTTTATTTTCACATTAAAATATAAATCAATATTATTTTTCAAAAATGTTTTGTTTCTATTAAGTTGTACTAAAACCCATAAATTTTACGAAAATATTTTGATCAGGAATTTATAGAAAACTTAATTTAAACTGTTTATTAAAACAACAAAAAATAAAATGTAAGGAAAACTCATAATAATGGATAATGACATCCAAATTGAAGCAAACGAGGATATTAAAACCACATTAACATTAATAAGCACAATTTAACGCACAATAATGGGACAATCTTTACTAAAACTTTCTCATCACGAAAAAAACTCTGATTGAATTATGCATGCTTAACCCAAAACAATATAAGGAAAGAAAAAGACC
Organism: Nephila pilipes; assembly: GCA_019974015.1. Taxonomy (NCBI): domain Eukaryota; kingdom Metazoa; phylum Arthropoda; class Arachnida; order Araneae; family Nephilidae; genus Nephila; species Nephila pilipes. Next base: position 543,547 of record BMAW01056641.1, read on the forward strand.
CACAGAGACAAAAGTAGCAATTTAAATCATTTAGAAAACGACAAAACTTCTCCAACTCTCGTGATGTTCTCAAAACGATTTAAGTTAAATGTGAAATTAATGTGAGTTGTTGCCCAATCGAAGAAATAAAAAGAAAAAAAATAAAACCGGTATCCAAACTTCCTGTATAGAGCCAGGCCAAATAAGTCCTAATAGCCTTCATTATTAATGTATTCCAGACCTGTTGTACACACAATTTAACTGATGGTCGGCAAAAAAAAGCAGCTGTATTTTTATTTTATCCCGTAAACGACAGATTCTTCCTCGAAATTTTCTCGTTTGTGATGAATGATCTCAAACCGAATGACGATTGGTCCAGAACGATAAAGGAAACTGTATTTACATAAACGACAAATGTCATGTTCGCTAAATGGTGGCCAAAGTTTTGTTTGATTATTGTAGACCTTTTAGCCTGGTTGTAGGGATTTTTTTCCCTTTTACTTATCTTTTATTTAATATTAGATTTCAGCTCGACCAATAAGCTTCAGGACTATTTCGTGATTGAGGAAGTGTAGCCACCCACTACATCTATTCCTTTGAATGGTAAAGTGAATTATGTCTATGTTGTAGATCTAAGGGTTAATGAAACAGCTTTTTACGCAGGAAAATTTTTATCTTAGGTATGCTGCAATATTATTAAAAATATATATTTGGATATAAGAGACGGGGGGAAAAAGTTAAATTTCCTTTAGTGTGAAATTTCTTTAATTGCATTGGATGAAAACTTTAGTATTTAATTTTAAACGTAAAATTGAATAAAGTGCCCCTGATTAAAATTTAAAGATCATAACATTGTTCTGTTAAATTTACCAAACTGCGTTTAGTAAGAAAAATTACTTTAAAGGTTCTCGTCTATACCACCCATTTGGATTTCATGAACGTAGTGTTAATTCTATGGAATTCCTATTTTCGTCTTCAGATCCAGACAATTTTATCTATTTGAATGCAATAAAAATACACCCCAAAAGAGAGAAAGAATAATAAAATTTTTCTTGGGAATAACATTTTCGCTCTGATTTTCTAAAATACTTATAGCTTTTATTTTAATGATTCATTTGCGACTTTTCTTGTCTTTCAAAAATATTTAAAAATATTTTCAAAAATTGGAGGAGAAAATATAATTCCGCAGAGACCTTCATTACTTTTTACTCTTAAGGATGTGCTTTCTTATATTTAAATTGATAAAACAGGATGCTATAGATTTGAGGAGGAAAGTAGAAATTACGTAGGATTAACATTACGTTCATAAGATCGTGAACCTTAATATCATCTCGCAATTTCTGACATTATTACTAATAAAATAATCTTTTAGTAGTGGTATTAATGCAGAAATGTATAACTAATTGAGTTCATAAGTTCTTTGTATAGATGAAAAGGTTGATTGATTAAACTAAGGACAGAATTTTTCTAAAACATTAATACTACGTATCATTTTTTTTTTGTTACCTTTTTTCTTTAAAATTTATTGATATTATAAATATTTACCGGTTTTGAAATTTCAATTATTTAAAATAAAATCAAATTTGTATGCTAATACAAATCACGAAAAAGGCGCAATCAATTTTGCGAAAAACATCCAAATATTTCTGTTTAAATCCGTAAGAAATTTTTGCTTTATTAAAAATCCATAAAAAATTAACTAAAGTTTATTTTCTTAAGACTAAATTTAATTTCGGAAAAAATGTTTCATATGAAGCATACAAAATCAAATTTGAGGTAAGAAAAATAATTTTTTATGAATAATATTACTTTTGTGATGAAAATAATGTTTGGAAATTGTGCATTTGTAGTAATGATGTCAGAAATTTTAGTTTCTTGTTACTACACTGTGAACGCCTCGGTTATGTAAACAACTAAGAATTAAAAGTGTAGAAAATTGATTATCAAATTTATTTTTAGTCCTAAAATGATTTTGTATTAACTAAATGTTAATAAATAAACTGAATATATGAAACATTTTATTTTTCTTATTAATTTTTACCATTAATTTAATTATTACCCTGCTTATTATGTCGAATGTTTTTAAAGTGTTCTATATTTTGATTAAAAATTACAGTAAATGAAACTTAGAATCTTAAAAATATTGCTAAGATTCATAGACAACTCTTATTTCTCCCCTGATATTGGTATATGACTTATCTCACTTGTATTCAAAACTTAACATCTGTTTATTCAAGCCATTGGGTCCGGTCCAGCGATTTACAGTTGTCGTGATATTACCTTATATCAGCCAATGAACGACGCCACACTACTCTATTAACATTAATTTGTCTTCCTTTCCCCCTTGCTACAATCCAAAAAATCGACATTCCCACCAATTTGTTCGATAACATAATAGCCGAGGCATGGACAATCGAAAGGAAAAATAAAAGAAAAACAGAGGCAAAAACGCATGTTTTCGCTAGTTTCCATCACTAATCCATCATTTTCGAAAAAAGGCTCATCAAAACCAGCACGCTTCTGCGTGTTGTACATGCACAAAAATTATCAAAGATTTTTTTTTTTATCGTAACGATGAAAAACCTTTATCGTGTTCCCTCATCCTAATGATGCATAAAGTGCGTGTAAAAGTTCATCGTACATTTCAAGCAGACGTCTATTTGCTGACCGCTTGGACTATTAAAGTTTTTGATGGTTCAATAGAAATGCGCTTACTATGTTGCATACCGGACGGATTGACAATCGAATGTTTGAATTACATGATTGATGGCTACCGCGGTCATCACATTAAAAGGGGGATGAGATACAAGGTAAAATTCGTGAGGATTTATTCTTTGAAAGTTGGTCGTTGCTTTCCAGTCATCGATTTGATATTGGATAATCACGGAATTTTGTGTGCCTATAATACGGAAAGTTACTTCGGTAAACAGGACGCTTTAAAAAAGTAAATGGAAATTATTCTCCAACAATTTCGCTTCCATGTTGTAAATAATTCTCATAAATGGAACTGATTCACCATTTATGAGAGTTATTTGCAACATGGAAGCGAATCGATGGAGTTGAAACAACACTTAAGTATATTGTTTCATAAAAATAAGAATTATTTTGAGAAGGAAATAAAGTTTAATTTCTCGATTTGAGAACGAAGTGCTTATATTTTTTTCTCACGAGATTTTAAATAAACAGTTTTATTATTGATTGCATAATTGGAGAATTATTATTGTAATACATCGATACTATGTTTTATTAATTTTCCTATCATATAGAAATTTTTTGTTCTACACAAAACAAATAAAATGCAACCAATTACTATTTTCGACTACAATTATATTTAAGAACAAGAATTACATCAAATTGATGTAATTACAATGTTTAAATACAGTCTTTGGCTTAGGAAATTATATGTCAATTGGATTATTAAAGAAAATTTCTGAGTTTTTATGAAATATGCATTGTTATCTCAATATGTGACATCATATCCTATTCTTAATGTTCGCTGTTATTAATATACTATTGAAGTTATTATGATAGAGAGTAATACGTATTGTGTGTTGATCATTCTTAAAAATAATTTTTATAAAACAATTCTTATTTCATTCTTTCATGACATAATTATATAACTTTTATTCACAAATCAATAAATTTTAAAATAAATTAACTAAACATATATTCTTACAGTAAAACTAAAAGTTTTGTACAATTTTTTAACAATTTAAAATAAAAATAAATTTTAAGAATTTTTGCATAGTTAGAGACAAAGCCTTCAGAACGTGATTTATTGATTCGCCCAAAACCTATCTCATCCAACCAGAGTTTGGAGTTATCAAGCCAATCTCCTGGGTAGACCATCACTCCAGACTTAAAAACAAAAATGGAGTGTACAGAAATAGGTTTACATAATGAGGATAAAATTTTACAATAAGATTTTAGGCTAAGAATTTAAGGATTTAATATTTAAGTATTTTTAGAAACGATATGCAAACAAACAAAAAATTTATCGTGCCAAGGGCGATAAAGATAAACAACACTAAAACTAAGCACTCCAAAACATGAAACAAAAAAGTTTTAATAAACGAAAAAGTCATTATTGAATGAATAAATATATGGACACTTGAAACAAGTTTACATGAAATTATTAATAAAAAGAGTTATTCAACATGATTCATATGATTTCAAAATACCGTATTTTCAAACATAAACGACACAAAATGATAAATAATGCATGAATGCAAAGGGAAAATATGGAAGTCTTTTTTTCAGGTATTCGATAAAACTTTCTTTAGTTACACGTATAATGGCAATTCGATAAGTAAATTCCTACCAAACACATTGTAAAGAGTCAGTGATAATTGATTGTACAGCAGCAGAAATCAGTTATTTAAATTCACATAAATTTGTGGGTAACGGTGGTGCATGCATTTTATCTTTTGCAAACCCCCAAAGGAAGAAATCACAGGGGACCATATCAGGCCATCGCTTGGGGCTAAGTCGATTGGTTCACTGCAACTAATCCAACTTCGAGGTAGCTCGATTAAAGCTTCTGAAACAGCTTTCGGGAAATAGCTTCAAGAAAAAAACACGAGGGCCACCTATTATTCATAATAAAAAAAATTTCTGATTTTTCCTTTGTATTTATGTATTACATATCATTATGTGTAGTTTATTTTTGAAAATAGGGATTTTTGCAACCCAATTATTCCTTTTGAATAACCTTGTGTTTACAGAGAAACAAAAGAAAGAACTGATTAACGAAAATATGCGTGAGCAACTACGCAACAATAAATTATGGAAATAAAAAAAAAATAGAAGAAAATCAACCAGTCAGGGGAGACGAGGAATTTTGAGATTAAAATAATAATAACAATAATTTTCAAAAAGAAAAAAATGGTAAAAATTAAAAACAAAAGATTGTAGTACTTTATTGCCTCAATTTGAATACAAAAGACGTTAATTTTGAACGATTAATACGATTATTTCATTGTCATCATCATCAGTTCTCATCACACCAAACTGATTCACAAGGCCACAATATCTGCATGTCATTTAACCCGATCTAATGTTGCCTCCAGGGGAACTTCCATGGTTCAGTCATCCAAATGAATTCCTCTCTTCTATGTGGCCATACGGCGTCATTTTAGCCCTTGGTCTTTCTTACTTTCTCTTTCCATGTCAAGGCAATTCTTGTGTTATCATTGATGGCATTCTAAGTGGTTGTCCAATCCATGTCCAGCATAACTTTAATAGGATTGTTTAATAACCTATAAGGCCAAACGCGCAGACTTGGCAATTTCAATAAGTTTGATCAGGTGAATTTCTTATGCAAAAGGCAGTGGAATAACAATGATCAGCATTTTCAAAGGGTTACAAGAACAATTAGGGTTACTTTTTATTTTGAATCTATGTAGATATAATACAAACGGACCATGGTTAATAAGATTTTACTAATAAAAGATGATTAGGCATACATTTTCAAATTAAAGATACATAAGTAATCTCTTAATAAGCCGGAATTAAAATTTGTCCTGAAATGTTGCCCATCCTTAGGTAATTTTTCACTCAAAATTTTAATAATGTAAGAACGGGAGGCCGGTACACTCCCTTCTTCAGCGCAAGAAGCAATGGTCTGCAACTTCCTTATTTTCAATGTTGCTGTTAGCTTTAACCCAGAAAAAATTTTAAAAACTTATGATTCACCGCATTTCCATAATTTTCTTTACTTATACCCATAATCTGCTACTCTTATTAAAAAAAAAAAAAAGGAATTAACTTGTCGTCACTAGCTTTCGAACACAATATCGATATTATAATTAACAAGCTTAAGACAGGAATAAATTTTACCAAAACTTTCAAACAGTCAAAGTTTGTACCAAAAAATATTTTAATATTTTCTTAAGCACAAATAAGAAGTCGGATAACTAAAGGAATTCTTAATTTTTTTTTAAAAAAAATGCATTTACTTCCAAGTCATCTGACTTTTCTGCTTTTCTTTTTCTTCATTTTTCCATTTAAGGAAGCCTTTTTCCTTCAAGAAGCTGCGTCTTTCGTTATTCAATACTAATCAACTAGATCAATAACATTGATGTTTTGTTAGTGGGATGTATTATTTTAAAATGCATTAAGCGAGTTAATGAACACAATGGAGTTTATTTTATTTATTCCATTAGTCATATGAGGGAAATAAATGAAATCTGCCATCAAATATTCCTCTCTGCTTTTACCAAGTTTGGTATTTCAGTTATTTAAAAGTCTTCAAGTGACTAAAAGAATGAAAACGGAAGGGAAAAAAAAGAAAAAAAAAAACCATTTTTCTGACAGTACTTTAAGCAGATTTTAAAAAATTTATTTCACTTTATGTATTTTTATATCTGTGTCCACCTGATTTTACGTAAATTTTCTAATAAAAGCAGATTTTTAAATAATGTTTTTTTTTTTTCACATTCTGCATTCTCGTCTCTACAAAATATGATTTTTTATAAAGAAAGTTTATAAGAATTAATTGTTTCAGTTCTCGATCATTCTAAAATAACTTAAACATTTTACTGTAATTCAATTTTTTAATAAGCGAAAAATTTAGATTTAATTACAAGCAAACATAAAATGTAGAATCAAAGTATTACAATCATGATGATCAATTAAAAATGTTTTTACTATGATGAAAAAAAAATCTGTTTCTGTAATTTTCAGAGTATAAGTTGAGACTTATAAAAGTTAAAACAACAATTTATTTCTTGAATCCTCAGAATTTCAATTCTTTATTCGTTTGTTCTACATCGATATCTTCTAAGTATTGTTTAAGAGAACCTACAACCTTTCACATTTATCAACTAGTTAAACAAAATTCGAAAATTTTGCTGTAAAATGGCTATCAGATAACTACAAACCGGTTGAGGAGATAAAATCATTGCTTTTCTTAAAGTTTTTAAAAATATTTACATTGAAAAAATTAAACTAATATACCAGTCTTAAGTAAATAAACTAGAGAACTAGATATATCTAGAATCTTCAAACCGAAGTCAGTTGTACCCCCTATATGTATAATGGAATCTTGTCACTGTTTCGATATAAACACAAAAAATATTTAACTAATAAAACGGTTTTTTATTATAAAAACTGAGAAAATGATCAGTAAATTTTAATTTTACTCTACTTTTTACTCATATATACCTGGATATGAGAATTAGCCACATAAGTGGATATATTTCGCTAATGAGCTATAGTTGAGTTGGCTATGAGTTGGCTCTCGATCTCTTTAAGATATTCAACTAAATTAGTCTAAAATTTATCAAAAATATTATCATGCTCTAGTTTTTAATCAGAATTTTTTCTTAATTGTTCGCGTTATTACTAAATATGATACGGTACCTCTAAATTCATTTGGAAACATTTTAAAAGATTTTGATGCTATTTTTAAGCTATATACAAAATAAGAATACAATATGATAAAAAGTTGCAATTGGAAAGAATGTGAGAAGGTGCAAGAGGTTTGAGGCCGTCTTGTGGCATGGTAGAAAGGTGACAAGCGATTTAAGGAGGTTCTACGTACTTTTTTTTTTTAAAAAAAAAAAAAAAGAAAAAAAATTAAGTGCCACCTCATGGCATAGTGAAAAAGTGGCAAGCAATTTAAGGCAGCCACCAAAACATGATACAGTATTTCTTAATTTATTTAGAAAAATATCAAAAGATTTTAATATTACTTTTAAACTATGTACAGAATATGCAGGCAATGTAATAAAAAAAGGTACCATTGGAAAGAAAACAAGAAATTCGGAAATCTGGACGTTTTTTAATCTGATTGTTACATTTTAAATATCAACAATTATCAAGGAAACTCAAAAAAAAAAAAAAGAAAGAAAGAAAGAAAAGAATAGATTTTTATCAAACAATCCTCCATTTCACACACTGCCGATGCAGTTTCCTGTCTGGAAAATGAATGCATTCGTTGTAAAAGGCAATCGCTAATTTCTGTCTGGAAAGCTCTGTGTGTGTTCTACTAATGATTATTTTAAATCAAATAATGGAATACTGTGCACTCTCTAACAAGCGCTAACGTGTTTAATATCATTAGAAACATCCCCCCAGTTGAAGTCAATTTTGTTAATGGAACCACCAACTGCTATAACTTTAACACCACCCTGGTCACATCTAATTCCTCTAATTCCGTTCACCCGAAGGCTAAAGAAAGTAGGAAAAAAAAAAAAAAAAACATTTCCCTTATAAATATTCTTGATCTTCGTTTTTTCTAGATGTTTCTATGTGATAAGAACTTTTGAGCCAGAAAGAACGTTGTTCAACCATTTCTAAGTTAAAACATCTCAGTACTTAAAAAGCATCCAAGATGTTTTTCTGCGTAAATAACACAGCGTTTTTATGCGTCGATTAAACTCAGTAATTACCCTCCGAATGATTAATGATATATCACATGCAAAGGTTGTGAATTATCAGCACAAGATACGAATGAATGTCTACTGTTGGAAATTAATGGTTTTTACTAATACTGAAAGCAGATTTATTATTTATATAATTTGTTTTTGTGAGTTAGATGAAATTACTACTTGGGACGAGAGTTAGATGTAAAATGTGGTTATTTTCTTTTTATAAATGCAATATATATGGAATATAAATATTACTTTAATCAATCAGTATTTGAACTTTTTGTTAATACTATTTCGTCAAAATATTATTGTAGGGTTAAAATTATACCTTTATTCTAGCGTTTTAAGATAAGATTAATTGTTATTTAAGTTTATACGGTGGTATTTTAAATCATAAATGGCAAATTTATAAAAGGAACTTCGATTTCTATTGTGCATTAAGGAAGCTGGAATATATTTAAAAGTAATCTGATTTATTTAATTAATTTCAATGGGCAAATTGAGTAAACAAAGAATAAAATTTAATAGAAAAGGACAAAAAAAAAATGAATAAGAATTGGCACATAACAATAACAAGAAGATAAAAAAAAATCGAGAGTTTAAAGTAATTAAAAAATAACTGAAATATTAGTGACTATACGGGGGGGGGATTACTTAATTCAGGATTTACAGCATTAGTGAAAATGTTCCTGTAATTTACGCATTAAGCGTTCGTTAATCCGGTATTCGATGGGTTGGAACATTTTATAAACCAAACCCGATCAAGTTAATCGATTTCGAATTATTTCATGTGAATTCGGGTTTCGATCGTTTTTGGGTTCACAAAACGTTATGAACCAGAAGAAGCCCAAATACAAAAGGTAGAATCGGAAGAAGAAGAAGCCAAGAGAAGGGGAAACTAAAGTCTCATAGGAACAGGTTTCTGATGTATTTATGACATTTTTCGAATCTGACACAAAATGCAACTCTGCAGAACTCGTAAATATGTGCTAAATTGATAATAAATATTTGAAGAATTGAACGTAATGTTAATCGTATGGAATTTCGACTACCGTCCTCAAATCTTTACTATTTCATCGATTTGAAAGCAATAAAGTGCATTTGAAAAGGCAACAAAGAATGAATAGCAATTTATTGTACATAATACAATAGCAATTTATTGTATATAATACAATAAATTGATTGTATCTTTATAAGCAAACAAATAAAATAATTATTATAATTGATTAAAAGTTTTTAAAAATTATGTAAATTATTATGGAGATATATACGTAACTCACACACAAACAAGTTTAAATATCTTATTTTTATGGGATATTTTCATTATATTCAACACGGAAGATTATTTATCATATGCAAAATATTTTCGAAAAATAGTCAAAGCGATTTGAGGAACTAATAGTTTTCGTCCTTTTTTTGCATTTATTTAAGTTACTAAATATCGCATAAATTTGAAAATAATGTTTATATAAAGTTTCCACTCGTGCTTGTAAACGTAAAATAAGGAGTGTGATACATTAGAGACCTAAAAAAAAGCTTAATAGTGCAATTTATTTATTATTCTTTTGTCATTTATTTATTTTTAAGTTTATTTGTTTACTTTTTCGTTATTATTTATTTTTAAGTGTAATTATTTATTACTCTTTTATTATATGTATATTTTTAAATTTATTTTTCATTTATTTATTTTATTTTTTATTGATTTAATTATTATTATTTAGTTATTTTTAATGCTATTATTAATAATTTTATTTCATTATTATTTTTATTGTTATTATTTATTTCATTTTTATTAATTTATCCTTATTTTATTTTATTTTATTATTTATTTTTTTGAAAAAAATACTTTTATTTGGTTTTGATTTTTTTTTTTTTTAAATTTAACCACCAATATAATAAAAAGACCCTTAATGATTTCATGTGCAAGATTTTTTTGTAAAAGTATTGTTCCAGCTTTAAAGAACTTCATTTACGAAACTAAAGAAGTTACCACTTTTTTGGAGAAACAAAATTAAAAATAACATTTTGAAGTTTATATAATTATAACGTGACCACACCACCAGAAACACAATTGATATCTTGTGGTATGATACAGTAGATTAGTCATAGAGTAGATGACAATCTTGCTCTTAATTAATAACTCCCCCAAAAACCGCCTTGATTAACTGCAACTATTTTCTTTGGAGCGACTTAAAAGATGAAAAGTTTTTCCCAGTGAACATCGACTAATTGAAAACGCTATTCACTACTATTATTCAAACTGTAACATCGAACATGTTGAAAAAAAACAGCGCATATTTTTTTTCAGGTCTCTTCTAGTGGTCATATTGAGTATTTATAATTTAATTAAATTTAAACTATTATTTTTAATTAAATTTGTTCAAAAATGTTTTAACTTATTTAGTTTTGTAATAGAAGTTCTTCAAAGCTGGAATATTCTTTAGTAAATAGCATGCATATTTATAAAAAAAACTATAAATATAAATTTCGTGGGTCTCAAGCAAAATTTGAATAACAATATTCCTTGAATCAAAATATTCAAGGAATATTTTGAATACAAAACAAAATTTATTTTTATTAAAACTAATGAAATTAAAATGAAATGCCTTGGCGAAGTACTGTGGCCCTTAACACTAAAAAGATATTATACTACTGAAAATCTCCCCAGTATCATTTTTTTTGTTGTTTGTTTATGATAATAAGTAACTGCTTATAGTGTCTTTTTCCATTGAAAAACAGTTTTTTCTCTCGTTATTTTAGATTCTTTTACGTTTTGTGTCTCCTTAAAACAAATTAACTGAAAGATATTAATACAACCAGAATAATAATAAATAAGAAAGAAAAATTCTCAATATATATATATATATATATATATTTATAAAAAATCGAAAGCTTAATTTATCCTCTTTTGAAAGAATTAACACTAAACATACCATAACCGGTCTTTTGACCGGTTATGAACTCCTGTATTGAAAATGCGCGTATCATCTCTTATCGCTTTTGCACATTTGACTTCATAACTTTTTTTATTAATTATATATAGTAATTATAGTATTATTATTATTTTTAATTTGTATTTTATTTATTTTGAGTAACACTTGTTGAATATCGTTATTTACCACAACCAGTCATTTGATCGGGAGAACAATTTATTGCTTTATAAGGTTATTGGATCAGAAATTATGATGTACTTGCGTATTCCACGTATTGTATACAGTTCATTACAATAAATCTAAATTTGGCGTAGACGTGACCGATCAAATGGCGAGGAAATATACCAAAAAAATCTAAGTCTTGCAGATGGCCACTCCAAATATTTTTCAATATCCTTGATTTAGTTGGTATAAATGCCTGGATTTTGTACAAGCAAACGACAGGAGAAAGTATCTCGAGACAAGATTTTTTGCTACAGTTAGCAGTAGAACCTGTCGCCAATTTTTGAGAAGCCCGTGAACAACCAAAAGAAAGAACAAATACAAAACGATCGTTGCCTAATTCTACTACAGATTCTTTTCAACGTAAGACGTGTCAAATAGGATATTGTAACGAAAATAAAAGCATCAAAATTAGTTCTAAAGGTGAAAATATATTTGTAAAGGTGCTGTGGAACACTCTGTATATGTAACAAGACAGATGTAAATGGATTAATTCGTATTCTTTGAGTTTGTAGTAGAAATTGACAATATACAATTTTGTTTAATTATAACAAAGTTGATTTGTTTATTTCCTTCCTAACATCCATATTTCATACATTCAGTAAGAAAACACAAAGTCCAGTCATTTGACCGGCTATTGTAGAAATAGGTATGTATTAAGTGTTGGTATGTTTAGTGTTAAAATTAAATAATTCAATGGCGTTGTATTCGTGGATAATCTGTAGTAGATGAACACTTCTAAGATAAATTCATAACATATGAGAAATATAATGAAGTAAATTTAATGATTTGTTATAAGTTTTACGTACTTCGAATAACATAAATGGTTTTTGCATATAAATTCCTGTATCAAAAAGAGTTTTGTTCAAGTTTAATCATATTTTAAATTGCTTTAAAGCTTTCTTATTTATTTAGCATTTTGAATTTGCTACAATTTATTGTTAAAAATCTTTCTTCTTTGCTTCATAAGAAAAGAAATTTTCCATTCGATGCTCTAATATTAGTGTAATTCTAAGCGAATGATATTCGAGGAATATCTTAAGCAAACTAGACTACATAAAATGGCAATTTATCATTCACAGGAGAGCATTTATATAGACATTTTGTTGAAGGCAACAACAATACCATTAAAACTTTTTTGTCATTTTTCAAGCAAAATAAAATTGAGTTATACATATATTTTATGCAATGATGTCTCATATGCGAATTGATAATACCTACTTAAATTGTATTTATTATAGCTAGAAGTACCTCGTAAAATATTATGTTACAAAATGCAGACTCTAATGCAACTGCAATGCAAGTAGATGATCCAATATTTCCGAAACTAATCCTTGTTACAGAAAACAATAAGAATTATTTTAAACAGAAGAAGATTTGAGAGAGCACAAAATATCCAATTTAACTTCTAAGCAGGCGTTTGTATGGAAAGAACTTTTATCCTTACTAGTTTTAGAAAAACCAAAACGAAAAAGGAACGTATCTCAGAGCGGTCTTCTTTTAATCCACGAAACCTTGCAATCAGACTAAAATTCAAAATATCGAAAGCATCTTAAAGAGAGAAAGAGAAGCATCAATTTAACCCTCTTTTACTTACATTTTTGCGAACAGGAAGAAAAAAAAGTATTCTACTTAAAATAAGTTGTTCCAAACACACACAAAAAAAGAACATAAACCCCGAAGTTCAATTTACATGCTTTTCGATTTATTTAGATTTCAAATCAACTATGTGGGTCATGTATTCTTCTTCTGCGTCTCCTTTGTTCTTTTGGATGCCTCCTTCTGTAAGCAAAAGAAACAATTTGTATGTTTGATCAAGTAGAGAAGGGTATATTCTAAAACAAGATCTCTTCTCTGTTAGAACAGATTTAAGTACGTGCTACATATATCCCGCAATGCATGAGGGTATGTGTATGTATATGCGCTGTTTGGCTGTATTAAAGGCAGTCATCACAACAATTGAGGAGCATTTAGAGTGATAGCGTTTTGCTGGTAACTCCATATATTATAGCAGAATCCAAGATGGGGCTCTGTTCTCTCTCTCCCTACCCCCCCCCCTTATTCCTGCACAGCTAAGGGCGCACTCCTTGCATATATACATTCATCCATTTCTGAGGAGCTAGCGTTTGGATGGGAGACAAGATTACGTTACTGTACCCTAATATCAAAGTGGTGTGAGTCAAAACTCCTCTCCAGCAATTGCAAGATTTTTTTTTTAAAAAAATAAATAAATATATAAATAAAAAATCAGACTGTTTTTCGTCAGCGAAAATAAAACGTCTATTGAAATTGCGAGGATAAGGTTCTGTAGCAATTTAGTCAGCGTTATGGAAAACATATGCGAATAATAAAAGCACTAGTGGTGATGGTAAAGTATACACCATAGAAAGCATTAGTGATCTATTGAGATAGACTCTTCTCCAGAAATTGCAAGACTTTTTTTTTTTTTTAAAAAAAAAAAAGATAATTAATAAATAAATAAAAGAGCAGACTATTTTTCTTCAGAGAAAATAAAATGTATATAGAGATGGTTGAGGGTAGTATTCTATAACAATTTAGCCAGCGTTGCAGAAGTATGTACGCGAATAATAAAGCAATGGCGATAGTGGTTAAGTATGCACCATAGAAACAATACTATTTTAATGTACAAAAACGCTATAGTAAAGTACTGAATATTTGAAATGTTAAAAAAAAAAGTTACGTTACTTCAAAATAATTTCTTTTTATTTATGAATTAATGCTATGGACTTTTATACCTGGAGAAAAAAAATCAATTGAAATTTTTGAGACAAGTAAATGATAATTGATTTTTTATGCTTATATTCAAAGCCCATTATTATATTGATACCCATTATTCTTATATTCAAAGAAAGCTTAATAGTTTGAAATCTTCAAATGTTTCATCGTGGATTTAATATTTTTTAGTGAATTGAAATAATGTATCTTTCTTTCTTTCTTTTTTGAAGTATAATACTAGAAAAAAAAGGAAGACTTATCTTTCGAGTTTATATTTATACGCTTTAAAAAAATTGTATTAAGTACTTTAAAATGTATGATACACTGCGAAAAACGGGTATTCAAAATCGAATACAAAGTACTCTCTTTTGAATACTTCACATACTCAAAATAGCTCCGATCCCAATGTATTCAAATTTAAGACTCGCACGTACTCATTTTTAGTAACGGGTACGTACTCGAAATGGAAACTTCACATACTTTTTTTTGAAGATATTTGGTAATCAAATATGAGTGTGGAATAGAAAAATGAGTACATGATGTATTTATTTGTGAACCTGTTACTGAATCAAACATAAGTATGAAACAATAAAGTGAGTATGTTTTGCATTTATTTTCGATACTGTTGTTGTACAGAATATGAATTTAAAACTGAAAAATATATATCAACTTAAATTTTTTAAGGGACACTTAAATAAGTGCTCCTTTATTTGCAAGTATCACATTTTCTCTCTCTCTCTCTTCATCTGACATATTATTTAACATACACTTTATTAAGTTTTTACCACTAAACTTCGAATCAAAATTCTTACATTTACTGGGTGTAAGAAAACTGTTACTTGTAGAAACAAAAATTCAACTGTTATGTGTTCATAAACTGTATTTTGAACTTATACTTCAAATTTCAATCAATTCGAGTGCTTATCTTTAAAAATAACGAAAATAGAATCGAGAGTTACAAAATAGATTCAAGAATAAATTCTTTTCAAAACAAATGTTTAAAAAATTTGAGCTTATAGTTCCAGAAGCAATTTGGTTCATTAAAGATAATATTTAAGTTTCTCGAAGCAATAATGTTAGCTTTACTAAAATCATATACAAGCAGAAAATTTAAATAATTTTCAGTCTTTCAATAATAAGTTATTGCAAGTATTTTGGAAACATTATGATGAATATTAGATTTTCCGTAGTAAAAAGCTTAGTGTACAGCATTTTTAAATGCCCCCCCCCTTTTTTTTTTCTTATCTAACATACATTTCCTTTTGAATTAACATCAAAACAAAGCTAATACCTATAAGGAATAATTCATTGTAAACAGGAAAAAATGAGTTAAATATATTTATTATGAATTAAACATATTTAATTCATAACAGTTAAAAATATGTTTTAAAATTATATCTACTCAAAGCATGCAAGATTAATTTTTTTAAAGTTTTTTTTAAAAAATTTATTAAATTTTATGACCATAATGTGAACTTATTCTGTAGATACTTCCGAAAGCAAAAATAGTTTCGCATTTTTAGCCTTTGAACTTTGATTATTATTACACATGGTATATAAAATATGCGCTACTATTTAGTTTTACTTTTATAAAATTTATTTTCAGTATCAAGTTGTCACTAAAAGAATAATTTAAAACATTATTTATCTACTTACTTTAATTCTGAAAGCGGGGAATTAAATTATATAAAAATTTCTAACAACGCTAACACACTAACACAAATATGCAGTTCTATAAAGCACTGTTCATCTTCCTGATAATATCAATTTTATCAACAGCTTCCCAAAGTTGTAATAGTCGATAAAATATTTCTTGGAAATGAATTTTGAAATACAGTGAAAAATGTTAGCATGAAACTGGGAGGGGGAGGGAACCAAATATTTTTCGTGTTAAGCGATGCAAGCGGGAAAAAAAATCACCAATATATTTTATGTCGCCAAATTTTATTAATTCAATTTGTTAAAATTTGCATTTATATGTGTGAATAGTGAAAATACACACACGCATACACACACACACACACACACACA
>BMAW01056649.1:0-42356 GCA_019974015.1 Nephila pilipes
TTTTACAAATATTCAGTGAAAGATAAAAACTACTAAACAATATCCTGTAATAATTACAAACTTGAATTACAAACCTTAATTTAAAAATTATTCATTAAATAAATCGTTTTATAGAACTAAGCAAAATTAGTTTCGCTAAATTAGAAACTATTTTTACTTATTTCTCGTTATTTATTTATTTTTTTTGTACATAAAAAGGTTGAAATAGATGTACGGATCAGGATTCAACACCTACAGTTCTTTAATTTAGAGACTAATTTAGAAATGGAAATCTTAAGCTTTAATCAGTTCATTTTGCTGTGAAGATGGGTTTTGGGATTGGGGAACTTAAAATTTTCTTATCTTCGCCACAATGGTGGTCGAATGTATCTCAGCTTCTAAGAATCATTTTTTTTGTTCCTCTTCATTTTGAAACCTTAATGAGATTCTCATAAATTTCTATTTAGTGCAATTATTTTTCCTTCCTCACTCAATTTCTTTCATAAAGTCATTTACTAAATCTTTTCTTTGAGTTAGATGTAAAACTTTTTAAAAAATGTGTAGAGAGACGATTTTTTCAAATTTGAGAACATGTAAGGCAATTGATATTAGATTCCAAAACAAATAATAAATAATTTCAAAGAGAAAAAGATGTAAAACTTTAAACTCTAGGAAATGCTTACAAAAAGACGAAAGAATAGTAGGAAATTTTAGCAGTTTCTTAAAAATTGCTTTAAAGGAAAAAATTGTTCCCAAAATTGTTTTTAATTTGTAAATGCAGAAAGTTTAAACAGCAATGTGAACTTTTTCATTTTAGAGCATTCGAATTTTCAATGTTCCGCTATACTTAATAATCTTTTATTTAAATTTTGTTTTTTTGATGAAGATACAAACATGACTTAAACATTCTTGAAAAAGAAAAATACATCTTTTATAATCCTGCCTTGAGTAAATATTATAGAATTGCTTTCTAAGTGATCATGTCAGTTTTAAAGCAAGATTTATCAGTAAAATATAATCAAGCCATTCTCTTTGGTTTCCAAATTATACGAAATTACTATATTTATGAAAACTAAAACGCACTTTTTAATTATTACTCATTAAGGATAACAAAGTATTCACAAAAAAATCTTTAACTGGTACTCTTTAAAAATCAACTTTTAAATTTCTAAGCAAAATTTCAGACGCAAAACTTTAAAATCTAAGAAATGCTTACAATTACTTTTAATACAAATCTCTAAAAATGCTTAGTTTCAATTAAATAACTTAGGACTGCAATTTTTTAATTAACTATTTTCGTAAGTAAGATATCAAGTAAAGTTCTCTTAGAAATGTAATTCTTTGTTCATAATAAATTAAATAAGAATCTTTAAGTAATTGTATAGCAGGAAATGACAGTTTCTTTTCGCTTTGGGATATATTGTCTTTTATGACTTGTTAGAATTTTAGATGTGAAACTGAGATCCTACTGAAATTTAAAGTAAGTAAAAAAAGGAATTTTATCAAGATAAAACTACAGTATGTTTAGGTAATGAAGAAAATAAATCAGCATATAATAAATCAGACGACTTATTATAATTATATAGTATATATAAAACATGTACATACATGTGTAACATTTTATTCCACTTTCATATGGAAATGGAAATACATAATATTTTAAAAAATAAATAAGGAATTTTGAATTTTTTTCTTATTTTCAAACATAAATATATTCAACTGTGTCCTGATGAAATTTACTATCCAGATGATTACAGAAATTTACTATCCAGATGATTACAGAAATTTACTATCCAGATGATTACAGAAATTTACTATCCAGATCATAACTCATGGTGTAGGTCCATTTGTTCTACGCTTCAGACAGCTCTGCTTCTACCTCTCCTCATCTGGGCTATTTTTAACCAATATACGATCTTCATTTGCACCAAGACAGAAAGGGGTTTTTCATATGTAAAGACAACATATTTCCAATCGTCCTCCCGTCAGCTCTGGCTTAACACCACTGAAATGACCGATGGCATTGATTTGGAGTTGTGTTCCTCTGTTGCTAACCGATGCACGAATTTCAGTTACAGAATCAGTATGATGTGCTACAGCCCTTCAGGGAATGCAGCTGTCTTCCTTCACAGAAGTGCGCCTTAAGCAGCCGGATACTTTCGGCTACAGTACTTTC
Source organism: Nephila pilipes (assembly GCA_019974015.1). Classification (NCBI taxonomy): domain Eukaryota; kingdom Metazoa; phylum Arthropoda; class Arachnida; order Araneae; family Nephilidae; genus Nephila; species Nephila pilipes. The sequence continues at coordinate 2,156 of BMAW01056649.1, forward strand.
TCGTAACCATCATTGACATTAGTTGTACGAGTGCCTAGTCTTTCTGTAATATCGTGAAATGAAATTCCATCTTCTGGTAGCTCTATTGCTCAGTCTAATTCAAAATTGGTGGGCTGCTGATACTGTTTTATTCGTCTCCATAAAGCCGTTCTTGACTCCACAACTTAGCTCCTAAACACCATTCTGGACGATAAATAACGTTCAAGAAGTTTATATCACATATTCAAAGCAAATGAGATTAGCGTGTTAGTGGCGCTATTAACGTCATTTTTATTTGTTTAGTGCGAAATTAAATAGATGTCCTCTTTCCGATGAGCAAACATGCCTTACAAATTTCATTTATCTAGCACAATTTTTTCTTGATATTGGAATTTTATTTTCTGCTAGTTTTTACCGTAGAATTATAATTCGCATTTTTAATTATATATAAAATTTAGTTGCATGAATGTAAAAGTGTACATAAATACAGTCCTTACTTAATATAGATCTCATACTAATTCAAAACTCCTTAGATTTCAGTTGTACTAATTTTTTATTAAATTAGACATTCTACTATATAAATTAAAATAAACTCAATTCAATTTTTAAGTTAATTACTACATGGACCTTTTTTTGTTTTTACTATTTTATCTGTTTAAACAAAGCAAATTATTTTGTGCAATATGTTCCCCCCCCAAATATTAGAATAATTATATAATAAACAATGATTATAACAAGTAATAATAGAAATTCGTAACATTTCTGTTACTTTTTAATGTTTCATTTATTATATTTCATATTAAATAAAAAAAAAACCGAAATGAAGCACGAAGCAAAATATTATTTATTTCATTTTACTTACGTTTAATATTTAAAAAAAAAACATTTTGATTATTATGAATTTAATATGATTCTGCTCTCCCCCTCTAAAGGCGCCGAAAGGAATTGCCTTTTGAAATAAATCATACGAGTATTTTTGATTAAGGAAAGTATTTTTAAATTACATACAGAAACAGAAATAATAATCAAGCGACTTATACTAAAGGTTGTTTGAATGAATTTATTACTTCCGCCTTAACCGAATGCTAATAAAAAAATCATTGAATAGTTAATATCTCCAAATTTAATTACTTTGTCGTGATTATTAGGATGTTAATTAAAATTAAATTTGAAGTAAACACTTTTTCTTTAAGTAAATTCCATTTTATTTTTATTAAAAAGCGAAAATTTAAATTTTAAGAATGCAATCAGATATTCTATCTTCTACCATTTCTAATAGAAAGTCACGATTAAAATAATTTTCTTTCTATCCAGATATTTAAACAGGTTTAGTTGAACACAGTCATTTAATTTTCTTCTCAAAAGATTTTTAAGCATTAAGCATAATTTTTTTATCATAAAAAGTAAAACAGCACAGTTAGAGAATTCGAAGGACCATAACCACTTTTTGTTAAAGAAAAGAAGTTACAATGAAAAGTAGGGATTATAAGCGGAAAACCTTACTTATTACCATTTGTAAGATTAAAAGATTAAATTATAATATATATTCCATTAAGTTAATTTTAATGCAAGTGGAATTTTTTTTTGCTTCGAAGTAATTATATCTTATTTCTACTAGAATTAAATTAGTTTATTTGCGTTAGGGAAGGATTTTAAATATTCAGTCAACTTCAACAAAGCTCTTGCAAAGTATATTTATATAAGTTTAAATTCTCAAAGGCATCATCTAAGGATTGTTAAGGAGAAAAAGAAATTAGATTCCATCGTTGAATTCGTTTTCTCTTATCTTTAAGATTAGAATCAGAATTACAAAATAATCATTATATGTAAGCAAATCAGAAATTTTGTTTAATTATTGTAAAGAACATATTATAAATACCTAATAAGTAAGTCAGAGGAGTCAAAATTTGGAGATGATTGAATTTAAAATGCTGTGTTTTGGCATTGGACAGACACACATGGTTAAACTCTACCCCTCAGCAAATTATTTTATATAAAAATGGTTAAAACCAAAATTCATATACACAAGGACATTAACAATTTCCTAAATTATATACAAAAAGTCTAATATAATTTAAAGAGATATCTTAATTCTAAATTATTTTTTAAAAACCTATTACTTATAAAAAGTACTTAAAATTTCAAACTAATACATATATAATTAATTATATAATCAAGGCATTTCTAACCTACTTTAAATAGGATGTTACACAATTACAGAGTTTTTAAAAAGGTTCTCTTTAGCTTGATGTTGACTTCCGTTATGAAAATGAAATATTATTTTACAAATTATTAAGAAATTATAAAAAAAAATATTATGTTAAAATTACTAAAATTAATAAAATTAATAAATATTTTATAATTCTCCACGTCATAATAATTGAAGTAATCATAAAATTTAATTACTATAAGCAAACATTTACATTCAATTTCTTTTGAAATGTTTAATAAGATATAATTTTGAAGATTATAGTATAATACAAAAAGTAAGTATGAGAAAAATTTAGTATTCTAATTTCAAGCATAAGAAAGAAAATTTTGAGACTTTCTTAAAAATAGCAACAACTCTAACACTAGTCTAATAATGGTGCTATTAATAATGCAACTCTAATACGACCTGTACTTCTTTGCTAAATTTCTATTGTGAAATAATATGCAGTTTATTGTAAAAATTAATAAAATGGTAAAATTCATATTTAAATAACCGTCACGCAGAATACTTCATTCTAAGTAAATGATAGTTTGAGAGACAGAAAGAGTTTGAGTATAGGAACGAAAAAAGAATTTCTGATGTATATATAATCGCAAAGTTATCTTCCTGGAGAAATCTTTTCTTTCATTTTTGATAACAAATCTTTAAACATTTATTGACTTGAGTTGAAATTATTATATGTTGGTTGTATAAAACATTTCCAGATTGCTTTAAGTCCTTTTTCATATGTAAAATTACTTAAATATCGAAACATTTTTGAAACTTTCATTAATAGCTTTTTTAAACCAATGTAAATGCTATTCCTATTTTTAATTTCACAAGTTTCTTCCTTTATGAATCAAATTAATGTCGAATGATTAGTGCATTAGTTTGTCACTCTTAACTGATTCCTTGCACTATTACATAATCTTTGTTTTTGAATAGAATATCTGCAAAGTAAACAACAAAAGAATTAAAAACTTTAAATGAAAATACATTTCTTTTACAGGCATTTTGAATCTGTAAAATTTATTATATACGTAATTCATAACTTAAATTAAAGTTTTTCTATCTAATAATTTTTTTATGGAAAAATTAAATTAAATTTTTATTTACGCATTATTAACAAAAGTAATTTTTAAAGGTATGATGATTATTTTATTAAATAAAATAATTTTTCTCATACATTTAATAAGAATAACCGTTTACTTCTTGAACAGTTAAAGATAGAAATATGCTTTGCAATAATTGACATTCCAGTATATTATATTTATGTATTACACTAACATTAATTTTTCAAAATTTTTCGTTTTTCATAGACATATATATATATTCCTTCTTGTTTTAATCGCTTGTCTTTCAACAATGCTATATTTATTTTAAACATTAACATAATCATATTGTTACTGATACGCACTATGTTGACACTCACTATGTGTGCTACATATGTTTATATCTTTACAGGTAAAGTTATCAAAGAACCACTTTTGTATGAATATTAAAGAGAAAAAAATAAGGAAAATAGATCCCAATGTTCTTAAAAATGAACTTTACTTAAGAATAAATCAATTAACATTTTTTCTAAACTTTGTTTCGAGCGCTCTTCTTTTCTTAAAAAGAAACCACATTAGCGTTTGACTAAAAGCTATTCCTGGTTAATTAGTTTATCATATATATTATACTTTTTCCATTAAGTTTCTTTGAAAAAGTCTTTCATTAAAAATAATGCAACGTAACTTCCAGAGAATGAGTTTGGTAATTGAAAAAAAAAAAATTAAGTAAACAATTCACTCAAAATCTATTCATGATGCAAGTTTGGAAACTTAGGAAAAAGTATGACTAACATAAGAATAATTTTTTTCTTCCCCAGTTTCGGAAATTATTTTCAATGTAATCTCTATTTTATAATTAGTTTTTGGGTTGCGACAGATATAGTGAATGATGTCGAAATCATTATAGTGAAAATGATTATGTCAAATCATGATTTTGAGTTTCAATTCCATCAAAGGTTAGTCAGAGTATTCTTGTCTCTTAGTTCAAAAAAGAACCATTCGTTTACCATTTTCTATCTTTCAATTCAAAAGTTTCCTACAGCATATAATTCATTGAAAAGTGTACCACACTTCATATTCAACTTCCAATAACTTTTTAAAACATATTCTTCGGGATTTCTATTTTTGAGAGCCTTATAAGACAATCCATTATTCAATTTACTAACGATAATAAATATATACGTAATTTTTATTCATGTAATGCTATAGGAAACTTTAAAAGAGGATATTTAAAGAGAAATTTATAGAGATATTAGCAAAAATTTTACACTAATGTAATGTTACTTATGATAACATATTAAGCGTGTGTTTAATGTTATTAATGAAATGCTTCTGTTAATGGAAATAAGGATCATATTTTAATTTCTTTGTTTCTGTGAATACGGGTATGTCATGTGAATAAAACATTTTATGTTGTAAGAGTTTAGGTTTAAATATGACTTTTTGGTATAAAATACGAATATTTGTTTCATTAGAAAGTTTTAAAATTATTAAAATTTGTCAGTTTCTTTTTTCAAAATTCAAATTCACAATTCAATAACATATGCTCTTAAAAATCAAAGCTTTGAATTTAAAATATTTTCATTCAAACTGTGAAAATAATAAATGGTTGTAAAAATATTAATGTAAAGTTATGAGTAATAAGCACTCAAGATAATCTGTGAAAATAACTATATCTATTAATATGTACTATGGTTAAAAAATAATAATTTACAATAGTGTAGGAGTGTTAATTTATGTAATTTTCAGTTTTGAATACACCTTTCATACCTAATTCATAACAAATTTTATATTATATATTATTAAGATCCAGAATAATAAGGCAGACGTTAAATCTAGATTACCATGGAAATGAGATATATTCGTAAAAATGTCATCATGAACTGTTACAAGGCTCCTTAATTGAATCTGTCATTTCAAAAGCCCATCAAAGTCAAATTTTTCCAAATTTACTTTATTTTTCGCAAACACATCCTAAAATATAGACCCACGACCTGAGTAAAATCCATGCAAGTCACTGCATTCCTTCGTGTTCAAACATTATAATATAACCGCCGTTCATTACATATGCAACGTGAGTCACTGACTTAAATGGTTCTTGCGTGTTGCAGTTCAAGATCTTTGTAAGGAAAAAGATGACGAAATAGTCATAACATAATATTTTTTATGCAAAATATACCATTGCCTCATATACTAATACAAAACCTCTTTCTTTTTTAAAAAAAATTTACGTTTACTTGTGAGTTAATTGTTTTGGTATAAGAGATACGAAACCAAGCAATTGACCTTTTACATGTATCATGAGGGCATTGCTAACAAGAACGAAAAATGAGGCTTGCACTATGTTGTTTATTATACTGAAAATAATATTGTACCACACGTTAAAATTTATATCTGTTTATCGGTGGTGGCTCTGGGGAAAAAGTAACGTTGTTGAGATTTATGTTGACTTTGGTAGACTGCAAACTTCTTGAAAAGATTTCTCTGTATTTTCCTTTAAGACAATCATTCATTTTTACCAAATGACCCTGATTTTGGAGTCATTAAAAAGTGCACAAAAACATGATCCAATGTTCTTCCCAAAAGATTATATGGAGTTGGTTTCAAATTCCAGTTCAACATTTACAGTTGCAGTGCGACCGTATTCTATTATCTGTCTCGTCTGTCATCTTAATTGTTAATGTAAATACAAAATATAAATTTCAATTTGTTTAAACCACACACAAAACAAAATTAAAATAGTTAATTATCATCCAAAACACAATTTTATAGATCCGCTTATGTAAGGGGAGGCTCTAAAACAATTAAATGTCCCTAACCTCACGTACTAATAAATTCCATTCACTATCAAGGAATACTTTTACTGGAATACAATGCGAGTATCTCCTTAAAGTATTCAGTTGCTCAGACAATGTTGTTTCCTAATCTCACCAAATTAACTACACACTCCAGAAGACATCCTCGCACATCACACTAACACCCTTCCCATTAATGTAACCTTTTTATACTCCTTTCGATTCTCTGCTTCTTTATGCAACCTGATCTATCCATTGAACTTTTGAAGTTTCCTGAATTTGCAACAAATTTTATTTGATTGAGAATAATTTAGGAGTGTGTAATATAAAATCAGAAAGAAACTCCAATGTTAGTCACAGTGAAATATTGCGAATAGCCAGTGTTATAATAGTACTAAAAGCTAAAAATGTTCTGGAATTTAATAAATGGAGGTCGAAGTTTATATAAAAATATGTTTGTCTACAAAATCGTGTTGAAGAAGTGTTCCAAAGGACAAAAAGAAAAAAAAAAAAAGCATTTGCTTGTTCGACTTAGAGGAGTTTTCATTGTGATAAAAAAAAAAAGACACCATTGTAGCAGAGGAGCTTATTGTTGGAATCGTTAAATTTATTTTTTTGATGAAAACACTTTGAACCCCGTATGTATTAACAGTAAAAATTTATACTATTTATAGCTATTTCAGGATAGCATTGTGTTACAAAATATACACATCTATCGAAACATATTTTACTGGCTAAATGAAGAATTTGAAGATAATCCACATGAGAATGATGGAGAATAACATTATGTTCCTTAATAAAAAAAACCCATGAAAATATTAATTTTTAAGTGACATCTTTATTAATCACGATTAAAAATATAATTAATATGATATTTTTGTTTAATTTAAATACAACTTAACTCAGTTTCTTGCTAAAACAACATAAGTCAAAGACAGATTTGAAGGACTTTTTAAAAATTTATTGTTCACAAATAATAAAAATTATAAACTGTTAAATAAACTTTACAGTCTAAAAACGACATTGAGATCAAAAACGTTCACAGAAATCGATACAAATTGTTCATATTGCACAGTTTTCATGGATTCCTCTACAGTTATGTTTATATGACATATGAAATGCCAATTCAACTTAAATCAGTAATTTTTAATTTCATGTATTCTACATGAGGAATTATAGCTATCAAAAATAATGCAGACGATTAATGGATATTTTTTATGCTTGAAATACTTTCGACTTTTAAGAGTTTAAACTTGAAAAAAAGTTCGCACAATTCCATCTTTTTGACGATAAGCATATATTTAAATGTTTAGTAGTTTTCACATTCAAAATGCATTTTAATATATATTTCATTTATTACCTCTTATATGGAAGAATTTTAAAAATATTTCAGAAATTGGCAATGCTTCCTGTTTAAAACATTTTTGGATAAGAATATATAAAATGGGAACCGAAAAGAAATTTATATTCAGTAATATTAAAAATATTTCTTACAAAACAATATATTAATGTTTTTATTAAGGTAATTCCAAATCATTCTTTGACTCAATATCGGACTTTTATTTAGAGAACTTTTATCAAAACCTTTAAAATCACATACAAAAATTTACATCTCATATAAAGATACTTCTCTCGAGATCTTTTCTATTTCTTTCTAGATTAAAGGGGAAAAAAATGAAAAGAAATTAAAATTTTCTTTGTATATTACCTTATGAATAGCTTGAAATTTTTAATAAAGCATTTTTATTTACATGCATTTTGAAAAACTTGTTCAAAAGTACATGATGAAATGATCTAAATAATTTTAACAAAAGTGGTTTTTTTTTCATCGTTAACAATTTACAGAAAAGTATTGTTTAACTTATGATAATATAATACACAGCTGGGAACCAAAATAGCACTTTCTAAAATTAGATTAGTCACTTTTTCACTTTTTTAAATCTATCTGTATATATTCAAAACAAAATAAAAAGATATTACAATTATTTTTACTTCTATTTAACTTATGATAGGCGTACATATCGACTATTTATCTCGTTGTAAAAGTTTTTCTTTGTAGCTTGCACTAATCTTTGACTTGATTTTATATGGCAAACTTCTTTCAAAATAGGTTCAAAAGTTGTTGAATACAGCCTTTAAAGGTGAAATTTGACACTCTTTTCCTGATATCCATTCCAAACTTGTGCATTTAAATTGATTCTTCCAATGAACGATAATTATAGAAATGTTGTCTTCATCACAAAAAAATATTCTTTCATTGTTACAAAGAATATATAAAAATATTTTTGTTCTAAAGAAAAATTTGTCAAGAATTTAATTTTTTTTCAGTTTTTGATAATTGTTCAACTCTAGTAAATAGAACAATTCATTGTATATATTTAAAATTCAGCCATCGTATCGAAATGTGAGGTCTATAAACCTTGAATTCTTTCATTTGACTTTTTCTTTCTCAGGAAAGCTCAATCTATAAATTTTGATACATGATTCCCGAATATTTAATTTACTGGCTATAGTTTTCATTTTAGTAGAAAAAAACGAAATTCTTATTGGAACTTTGCTGTGGCTCTCTAAATTAGATTTATGTATTCATAAAAATATCAGGTAGAGGTAAACACTTTTTTTATAGTCATTCATTTTCACTAAACTTAAAGCTCCACCCAAAAGGAGAATTATCAAAAGGGCTTGAATTTTATGTCTGCATTCAAACAATTTTAAGAGTATTTTTCCAATCATATCTGCTTGTGTGAGAAAGTAATGTGTAAAAGGTGCTGTCTATTGCTTCACAAAAATATTTGATTAGTCCGGAGCTCATTGAATTGTCAATGGTTCAATCAAAACCTTAAAGAATTAATTGGGAATTCCATATTCAATGAATTATAAAAAGAATTAGATGCTAGGCTATGTCTTAAAATACAACGACTCCAAAGTCTAGGGGAATTTACTTTTCTTTTATCTGACTTTGTAATAACCAATATTATACTTTTTACTCTATCCAGGTAAACACAACAAAGTTAGCTTAATCAGGTTCTGTTTTACAGAAACCTTGTGCAATGACATTTTCGTTGTCTTTCAATGAGAAATCTGCGTTGGGTGATTTTTCCAACTCCGTGGATGGCGAGGTCAGTTGACCTTGGGTATCGGTGGTATTTCGAACCTTGGACAAATGGATCTGAAGAAATGTTGACCAGTCGCTTTTTATTACGCCTTTACCAACCAGACTAAGAGAAACCTTCCCCTGGGACTAATTACTAAGGCATTTTAACTTCTGACGTTGTTGTTAATAAGAATATAAATATATAAAAAAAGTTTTTTTTCCCTTTAAATACACTATTATTTAAAAATTTTGCAATGTCAAATAGAACTGATAAAAAGGAAACATTCATGCTTTCAATAAAAGTGTATTGAAAAGAAGATAAACATGTTTTTGACTTTCTAAGCCATTATATTATTTGAAAAATCGATGTTGATGGAGAGTTGTGGTAATCCAGTAGTTCAGGGAGCAAACTTCATTATAAATGATATTCAAATGGAATCGGGACTTGAGTAGTTTTACCAAATGCCTACAGTGTGCTGTAGTGAAAGCTGTTTCATGTTAAATTTATTTGACTCTCATTAAGATAGTTTAGTTGCAGAATATTTAGTGAGATATCAGTTCCTTGGCCGCGGCTCACAGGTATAAGGACTGCCATCAATAGCTCTTGTATATGCTTAAAGTGACGTTAATTCAATTTTAATAATTTTGTAAAGCTAATCGATACAAAAAAAGTTTTATTTCCTTTCTTTTTTTCATTTTATTGATTATGTAAGGAAGCAATTTTACGTTTCTACTTTTCCTACCAACTTACAAAATCAATTTTAAAGGAATACCCAAAGTGGAAAGAAACTAATACTCTAATGCAGGAAACTTCTGTCAAATTTAAAAATCTTATACAATTTTAATAAATTAATTTGCGTAAGGATACTGAGTTATATCTACCACAACAATATACTTTCACTTAAAATTTGAGTTTTCTCTAATTAAGGGCTATTATTATTATCTTTTGCTTACTCATTTAAAGTAGTGATTTTGCACCATTTTCATACATGTGGCGACTTGTGATCGCTCAATATCCAAACCTGCCGTCACTCTACTATTGCGAGAACGAGCCGGCTATCTTAGCAAAGCAAGCCAGCTGAAGTGACTTGAAGCTGAAGTGAACTTAAGTCCTTCTGGAACCGCTATTTAAGGCAGCACTCGAAAGCAGAGAGAGAGAGAGAGAAATAACAACACTAATAAAATGCTAAAAAACTTCACCATCAAAATTATTTTTCTCCTCACCATAATGATTAATAAAATCCACTCCCTCAAAAACTTTCCACAAACCTGGAAAACAGCAATTATTTCCCCAATCCTTCAACCAGGAAAAAATGCGCACCAACCAAATAATTATAGACCAATTTCCCTACTTCCTACACTTGGCAAAATTACTGAATCAATTATCCTTAAATGATTAAGCAAATTCATCCAGGACATCAATCTCATTAACCCTAATAAGTTTATCTACATTACACCTCCTTCTAAAATTAACTGAAACAATTACTTCTGGATTCCAACACAAACACTCCATGGGAGAAGTATTTTTATACATTTCAAAAAGCTTTCGACAGAGTCTGGCTCGAAGGTCTCATTTACAAGCTTATTATCAATCACTTCCCACCCTCAATCATCCACTTAATACATTCATACTGTAACAATAGATTTTTTTAGGCCAGAGTTCAAGACACACTTTCCACTCCTAGTTGTATTAAAGCTGGAGTAACTCAGGGCAGTTTAATTGGGGCTTTTTCTTATTCAATTACCACGTTCATGACATCTCCAATTACACTCTAACAAACTTAAATATGTTTGCTGATGGCACAGCCGTAGTAGACTTTAATATTTCCATGATGCTTCCTTTGTTTCTTTTGACAGGGTGGTAATCCCACCCCCCAAATATATATGCATACTTTCCCTCCATCTTGGGCAGTCAATCGCAGTAATAGAGAACCACCTCTAGCAGCCAATCACAACACTTGCTCTCTCATCACTCTCCGCCAGCTAAAATCTACTTCTCAAGTCAAATTTCCATCTTAAAAATCATCTCCCATTCATAATGCAGCATCTCTCCATCCCTTAAAAATGACAGACCAATAGCAACCCTTCTACTCAAGAACTCACTTCACAGAAAGAAAACTTCAATACTTCAACAAAGTATCTTATCAGACATTATGATTCGGGCTAGAAGAGCGCTCTAGGCGCCCGTAGAACCCAACGTCAACGTCAAAGAGAGAGAGAGAAGAATTGCAACGGATGTTTCCTGGTTCTCTCTTCTATTTTGTACTATCTTCTTTGTTATTTTATTTGCTGACAGGTCGTCAGCTTATGTTTGTTCTCTATTTAAATCTCTTTTAAATATTTTAATAAATTGTTACTGTTAGAATGTGTAGCATCAGATCTTCTTGTGTGATATTTAATTACCTCCTGATTAGGGTCCGTTGCGTTCCCTTCCACAATGGTGAATTACCTCATACTCTTACTAGAAGGAAGTATTTTTGAGATTTTATGCAAAAGGGTTAAAATATTTAGGTTATATTTAATCTTGATTATACACACTCTCTTACATTTCTGGTTTTTCCTGTTGTACAAAGAGAGTGCGAGTTATCGGAATTTTACGGTATTTTAAAAACATTAAATTTGAGTTCAATGAACTTAGATTAGAAAATTTTCAGAAAGCGTATTTTGTAAGAATCTAATTATGACTTACTGACTATTTTCAACGAAATGGATTCTGAGTTCCCTTTAACTACCATTTTCAGTGTACCTCGAAGTCATGGTGCTAGACAAGTAAAGTAGTTAGTATATGTTTCAGTCACATTATAAGTAAATTTTGAGTGCAGCAGGTATCATAGTAACATTCAACTACATTATAATTATTGTCGTCTGGGACTTGATGTCTTCATTGAATAAACACATTAAGATACACGCATTTAGATTTCACAGATTTAAAGTATATTGAACCAATGTTATATAGTGACAAAAGTTGAAACTCAAAGTAATAATTGTAAATAATGTTTTATGATATACTCATGAATTCTTCAACATTCGATGCTTAAAAATTAATAAGAATTTTTCTTATATCATGTATTATTAGTAATTTGAACAGAAGTATTATTTTGCAAAGCAAAAGTATGTAAATGTTATACATTTAATTATTTAAATTGATGTTAATAAAACTGGCGTATGATTAATTTATTAACGTTATCACATTGTTTCTAAAATAAATAGAAGTAGTATGTATATTTATTATTCCACACTTGGTTATGGTAATTCCCATGCTACTTTTAAATGAATTCAATTCCTTTGATAGTAGATATGTATGGAAAAAGAGAATGTAAAAATCAAATAACTGTTGTCAAAACTATATAATTTGAAAAAGATTCCAAGGGAATAGAACTTACGAGATCGTATTTCCTGAGCAGGAATAATCGGACATGTAATTCTTTTATAAAAATAATAGTTATATATAATGTGATAACATACATAAGAAAAATGTTCAGTGTAAAATATTTCTAATAGATTTATTTAAAACAAACAAAAACTTTAAAAAGTAACAAATTCTAAATTTTTATAGCATTCAACTGTAGATTAATTTCAATTATAAAAAACAGATTGATCTTATATTGTGGTAAAACAATAAAAAAAACTAAAATAATTCCTCATTCATTTTTTAAATTCCTACCATTATTTCACTCTCTCTCTCTCTCTCTCTCTTTCTCTCTCTCTCTCTCTATATATATATATATATATTGTTCAAATTTTCAATCGTTAATAAAATATCTTTTATTCATCCATTCAAGTTCAAATACATTTTTTTGGGGATGACACTTGATGTTAATACAGTTTTTTCAAAAATTAATTCATTAATTAAATTTGATTAGGGAAAATGCAGTTTAGCCCAACCACTCAGCTCGATTTCAAAAATTGCCAAGCTGGGTTTTTTTTTGGCTGAACGTAAGCCCGCGAAGTGGACCAGGATAGCCACATTTGGCAAAATACCACCAAATAATTCCTGTCGCCAGGGGTGGTTGTGGTAAACTGCATTCCAACCATTTAATTTACCAGATGAATTAAGAAACAAGCCAATGCTTCTACTATGTAGTTTGTCTTGCAATGGCAAAATTGGTAGAGCGTCGGCGGAGAATCTTTATGCCTTCGAATTGAATCTCGTCGAAGCATGAAAAAGAAGAAGCTGAAAAGAAGTAGCGACGACAAGAAGCAGCATTATCCTAATATATATATATATATATATATATATATATATATATATAGATAGATAGATAGATAAACATATGGGAGGGTATGTAAACAAGGTATAAGGAGTGAATTTTATAAAAGCAAAATGTCTTAAAAAATTGTGAAGCAAAATCTGCTAAGAGAAGCAAAATTCAAATAGTTAAAGAAACAACCAAAACTCAAATTAAAAATACTTAAGAAAATCAACCAAATATTTACTTAAATAGTCGAATTAATTAAAATTTAAAACCCAAAATAATAATAACAAACTATTTAAGAATCAAACGATTTAAAACAAAGTAAATTAATAGAAAAACCTAAATTTAGGAAATTGGAGATAGTGTAATTATTACTGTTCCATACTTTGGAATGGAATAACGTGTGTTTATACCTTCAATAACAGATCTAACTATCATACTTCAGGGAAATATATTATCAGAAGATGGTAAAGAACCCAAAATCAGAAATTCGTCAATAGGAAAAAAAAGAGAAGGTAAATAAATCACTTAATATATATATCATATATATATATATATATATATTAAAAATCTTTTCAGAAAAAATTGTTTATAATACAAATATATTTTGTTACACTCGATACTGAAATATTAAGCATGTTTTCCTTTTTATAAGAATTTGACTTGCTTACTTGCTTAAAAACTATGCTTGCCATTTGACGTTATTGTATGAGTACGGTGTCAATGCGAGATCCTTTGTTTAATAGTTGTACATATTAATACTTAAAGTAATATCGGAGAACATGGTGCTCTTTTATTAGATATAGATGCAATGAGGGAATTTCATGGGTACATAGCCGTAATCCTTATTACAATCGCTGTCCATGAGGTTTATAAGCATTTGAAATTTCAAATTTTATTGCATCATTTATATCATTTTTATTTCATGTCTCATATGATGAGCTTCTGAAAATATCTGGAGTAACAGCAGTTTGTGAGGTTTTAGGAAAACATTAATTTTAATCTTTCTTCAAATCTCTTGGTAGAATCTTCATAGGACATCATTAAGGAAGTATTCTTGCAAATAAAATATTTTAATTTTAATGTAGAACTTATGGAAAAGGAAGCCGACACATAATTAATTCTAAACTAAATTTTAAATTCTAACTATTATTACTAGAATAATAAATGTAAGGTAATAGAAAAAGAATATTCACATTACAAATTATAAAAATGAAATATCAAGCTAAATCTAAATGAATAAACGTATAGTTAACCAGAAATGTTAATGATGTATTATAATATTCTTAATATTTTCGTTGTTTTTAGAATTACCAACATTTGTTTGATTTTACTTGTAAATTAAATGAAGAAAACAATTATTTTCCAAGAATAATTACACAAACAGTTAACTGTTAATTAAAATTCATTGTAAATAACTATAAATTTGGTAAAACGGTTACAAAAACAGATAAATTGATATAGTAAAGGAATGTCACCCATGGATGAATTTTGAAATTTTTTCACTGTGTGAGCATCGATGACTAAAATAAATTTCATTTACAATAAAAAAATAAATATGTGCATTTGTGTTTGTACGCTTCACTTAAATTATATCTAAAATATTTCTCGAAATTATTTCCGAAGGTTTCAAATATGTATACATTATTTTAAAATAATTTGAAGATGAAAATTTCTGAAACTCTCAATCATATATCATCACAATACTTTGGTATGCATTCTTATAAATATAACTATTTCCCATTACTTCTATAATCAATTAAACATAGACTACATGTATATGAATTTTCCATAATATCATCCTGCACTCTTCGAAAATGTAAACAAAACAATGCATCAACAATTATTCTATTTTTTATTTAAAAAAATCTGGAATATTTATTTGTAACTGAAATATAATTAGACAATGACAAATTGATTTGCTAATAGCTTTTTTTGTTCAAACCACTAAAATTTCTTTTGTATGTAAAAATGACTTAAAAAAATGAAAAATCATCCACATTAGTTTTTCTGATCAGTTTGATTTCAAATTAAGGAGAAATTAATTTCTCCGAGTATGATCAGAATGCTGCAATAAAAATATGCTCTCTGGACCATAAATTAAAAGTTTAAAAGCAATTTATTGTTTCACAGACAATGCTCAAGAGTTCTTTTATACTTCATAGTACCAAAATTATCTAAAACTATAATTAATCAAAGAATAATTCATAACTATTTAAGTAAAGGCATTAAATTATTAATTACATTTCCTAATCATTTGTCAAAGCCCCCTCGTAATGGATTACAAAGTACGAAAATATTCTGAAACTTCTCTGTTAAACAAAGAACATAACATTAAATATGCCCTGTTGCTCGCGAACATCACGATGAGGAAGTATTCATTTGATCATTAGTATATTGCAAAATATCATCGTGTGTTACAATACACGTAGAAATTTTCTATGATACATCGACACAAATAAGCTTTGTTTATAAATTAAAAATAGAAATGTACTTATGTATTGTATATTTAATACGCGTAATTACTAGAGTAATTGCTTCAATAGCAATGTGATGCTCATGCTGATTCTTAGAAATGTTAGAACAAGGAAAACATCATCAACTATAAATGACAGAATTTTAAGGTAAATTTGCAGAAAGAATCTAATATTTTAAATTAATCCTGATATTTTCAATTAATTTGATAACAAAAGCTTTAAAATTATCTTTTGTTAAAATATTTCTTTCTTCCGAGAAAGCGATTGCTATTTTAGATTTTAGAAGAAATAAAATCGTAAATTGAGAGAATGGATTTTTATGATCAAAATAAGTTTCAAAAGCACTTCTGTTACCTAAGAAATGAAACTTTATCTTCTAAAATGTTTGGTATTATACTTATATTTATTATACATATAAAAACCTGAACAGAAAGTATTGATACATTTTGAAGTTTTTTAAATTGTATAGGAATGTATTGGAAATTGAATGACATCATTTGAGTAGTAGTCAAAATTTTTTGCTCGTATAAAGATATATATTCCGCAATAATTTAGATTTAGTTCTCCAAGCAACAATTTATAAAAGAGCAAATTCTGTGATAGTTGAAAAGGTAATGTTTGAGTTAATATATTTAAAAAATTGATTTTTCATAAAACTACAGTTTTCCAGAAAATACCTTTTAACATTTGCTGATATTAAATGCTTATTCTTTATTTCTCTACTGATAGTAATACCAAAATAAAAGCAAATTTAATAAGCTAAGATATCATACATTTTATTCAAATTTCCAAGATAATTTTGATATTTTGTAGGAACTCATATTTCCAACACAAACGAACACTTCAAAAAGAAACATAAATATAAACTATTTAATTAAAATTCATTTCTTATATTTGTCCGAATATTTTTGCATATTTATTTTTTTAAAATTCAAATTCAATCAATTGCGAATTTAGGGTAAAGTGATTTTTTATTTATAATATAGCTTTCATTCATAAAACAATCTGGTTATAATGATCCTTTAAGACCTCTAGAATTTTCTTTGGTAGTTAAAACAGTTTTATAATGAAATGTTTTCCCCAGTGCTAGGAAAATCTTTTCAGAATCTTATAAGTATTATCTACTACATTTTATTTGAAATTAATAATGTATTTCGCTTCGGCCTACTTTTCATGTGTCGTAACTAAGCCTTTAACAAAATTTGCCAATTTGGTTGATTTAAAACATGCCTAAGAATTGAAGTAAATTATTCCAGTCCTTCTTAACCAGTTTTAGGTCACAAAATGTTTATATATTTTCAAATATATTTCTAATATTTAACACTAATATGTAAAGGATCATAATATTTTTTAAAAAATAACTGCGTACAATTTTAGAAATCTAATTATAATTTTCTAATTTTTTAATATCTTTAGCAATGAATTTATATGTAACGAGCATTAAAAAAGTTCTCAAAATTATGATTTTATTTTCAAATTCTACGTTGGAATTAAAATAAAAGAGTATATAAAATAAATGATTTATGAAGCAAATTTATGCTTCTCCCAAATAAAACTGAAAATGTTTTTAAAAAATATTTGTTTCAAAACATAATACTTCTAAAGGTAACTTAATGAACATTTTTAATGATATAATCTGTTATGTAAGTGTCACCCACATCATTAGTAATTTAATATATTTACTATGAATAAAATGTGATTATGTTTATACTAATACTTACATGCATGGAATCTTTATATATTTTATTTTTTACAGTTCCAGATAGTGTAAATCTTCAATTCAGATATGCTATTTAGAAAATGTAAAATGTATTCTGTACAACATTTACTATTCAAGAAAGCCATATCATATAGTAGAATGAAAGAAAGGAATATTTTTAAATTAAACATATTTATAAACATACAAATATTTGTCTTCAAAGAGCGTAGAAATGTGTTTACATTATTTTTCTACGTACTAATTCTTACATAAATTACGAATGCATAAAAAAAATCACAAAATATACAGTAAATTTTATTTTTATCGTCTTCGAAATTAAATTTTCTGAATTTAGAGAAAACTACACTTTGCTTCATGCAACATAAAACAACATATAAGCCGTTTTTTGATAATGTCAAGTATTTGTAACTAAAAAAAATTGATAACAATAAATTCATTAGCTTTAACGTATGTTTCCGTGCATAGTTATACAGTTTTTTTTTTCTGTTTCATTGACATTTTTCAATAAAGGCTAAAATAATTTTACTAAAAATACTATTTTTTTTCACTCCTTTATTTGCGTTTTTTTAAATAATACATGATATTTCCGCCTGAAATAAATATATTTTTTAAGTATATAATTCAATATTTTATGGTAACGTTTTAATTCTTATTGTTCTTTAAAATTTGTTTTAATTTAAACTATCTTTATTTTGCAAAAATAAATTTGCGTACAAACGTAGATGGATTTCTTAAGCACAAGCTCTTTCATGCATTAATTAAAAAATTGCTCAAAAATTTTTTTTTTTCATGTTAGTCATAATTCCGAATAAACATATTCATAAAAATTTGTCCAGTATTAATTAACTGACAAACGTAAATATAATCATAATTTTGAAGTAATACTGATTCGTTCTAAAAAATTAGAATGTGAAGAGATTAATTAATCCCACTGAGGCTCGTTTTAAGTTCTGGTATTAACTATAATTTTGACAGAATTATGGTTATTAATGTACTAGATGTTATAGAGGAAAACATTAATTAGTTTTTTGACTCATTTTTGCGTTTTTTATTTATTTTGAACTTATTTGCTCTTAAATACTGCTTATTATTTTTTTTTTATTGAGTTATAGATTCAAGAAGTTCTTTGTCATGTTTCCTTTTAAATAAAGCTTTGCATACATAAATAAATAATATAAATCTGTATTACTAAAAATATCATAATTAAAAATACTCTGCTTACTAAGATAAGTTTTTCAAAAACTATTTTAAAAAATTCTTATAATTGCAATCCAATTTTTACTTTTAATGATTTTTGAATTTAAAATATAAAATATTAAACTCTTAAATTGTGAAATTTTTTATATAAAGAATTGAAGAAAAAAATGTTTTAAGCAAATTCTGTTATTTTTATGTTGTTCGAAATAAAATCAAATGATTGGAAAAGAAAATATTCATACTTTTCAATACCGAAAAAAAATATTTTTAACAATTGGACAATTTTACGCCAATTAAGTGTTAATTTCAATTTTAAAATAATTTAATATTTTTAACGGACAATTAGAATTATTTTTAAAGTTCAGCAATGAAAGGAATAATTTAAATTTTTCATTTCCATTTCTGGAATTACCATAAAGAATATGGAAGCTAAGTGTTCATGGAAAACACAATCATTTAAAGTAAAAGTTTTTCCAGATTAGAAAATTATATTTGAGTAAAAGATTTTAAAAATTTAGCCCCCTTCTAAAATATCTTAAGAATCAAAAATATATCTATATATTTCTATCAGTTATAAATTCTGCAGATTCCATAATTTTCATAGAAATGAGTTTTACACAAATTAATAAACGCTGAAAATTCTAAAAACATTTTTTTTAAATAATTTCTAATTTTTTTTTCTCTAAGACATATACATTTAAAAAATATGTAACATCACTTTTCTTTATATAAACAAAACTTATGCAGTTGTTTAATCTAATACCCCTATTGTTCTTTTGAATGTTTAATTTTTCAATATTTAGTACACTTAGCTAAAATTTAACTAATATGCTGAAATAATTTATTACAGTGATTCTTCTACAAAATCGAAGTCTATCTCATTTTTAAAACTGAAATGTTATAGAGTTGTCAGCAATAAAATTCAAAATAATTTTATTTCTTGGAATTTCTACAATGAATGCTTAAATAATTCAAAGAGTTTCTGCATATTCATCGTTTGTACTTAAACTAAAAATTGGCCGGAAATTATGTTTTAGATTAATCATAATGAATGAATGTATTTTGTTTCCAATTTTAAAACATATTTATTGCTTTCCTGAATTTTCTTGTAGATATCGATTCAGTCAAAATTCGTCAGTTTACAAAATATATTCTTAAGTAATTAGTTTCCACGCAAAAAAAAAATTATAATAAGAAGAAGTTCACAATTTTATGTAAAAGATAGCTGTTAGTTCATTCGTTAAAAATGATTGGAAATAGATAATATTAAATTATTATCTAGTTTCTAACATATAATTTATAAGGTAGTCACGAAAAATCCTAAATTTTGAATTTTTTACCGTTGCACGATCTCTAGTTTGGCCGTATTTCAGAAGTTTTCCGTTGTTCGCTTCTACGTGTCTAAATGAAGCTTGTCTAAATTAAAAATATCATTACTTATTTTAAACTTTATCTTTTGTTTCTTCCCCTAAACTCAACCCTTTTGTTTTAATCTTTCCCATTGAATAACTCATTCAGAATTATAATAAAATAACATTTAGCACTTTGAGAATTTAATGGATAAATTCATGACTTAAGGAAATGTTCCGGTAATTGCAGTAATTCCTGGAATTTAGTTAATTTTAGTAATTTCCAATTAAAAGTAACAAGTAAAAGAAAAGTACTTCGTGTGTAATGACAAAATTTGTTAGGAAAAGAGATATTTTCGCCTCCAAACTAACTCACTGGTTTTCAAAAACTACTGAAGTGTTTGCGGAAGAGAATTCAAACCACCTCACTCAACGAAATGATGGAAATAAAAATAATACAAAAAATAAAATTACGTTAAAAATAATTTTAAAAATTTTTAGCCTGCAACAGGGGAGGTGAAAAAAGAGAACATACCAAGGGACATGCTGTCTCAGAAAACACACTACCTTATAATTTTCTAAAAATTGTTTAGTTAAGATATCCTTTTGTTATTACAATTCTTTGAACTTTCTGAAAAAATATGATTTTATGTTTTAAAGTGAAATAACATTTTTCAATGAAAATTTTTCCTGGAACTTAGAGCTTTTGCTGAAAATCATACGCTGCAGTAAATGGTTTTTTTTTTAAAAAAAATAATGATTTAAACGAATATATTACGTATTAATTGTTATCTTTTATTTATTTAATATGTAAAGCAAATTTCAATTGGAGAAATTCAATATAGCACAATATAGAAAACTTTTGACTATATCTGCTCTATTAGTATTTCAAGGATTTCCTAGAAACAAACACACACAATTTAGTCCTCGTTTTGATTATCTCATTCATTGCATAACTTTTGTGAATATTTCAAATAAATATAGTTTTGACAAAATAAACATAAATATGCTTCATTAGTAATAAATAACATGAAGATACTGAACTTCACAAATTACAGGATTTTGTTATATTAAATAAGTTTTATCGTCGCATCGTGAATAAATTTTTTTAAAATAGCTAACTATTGTAATTCTAATAACAATTATTATTTGGTATCATGATAGATGCAATGTTATTAAAGTAAGGATGTTTTATTCTTTATTATATTATACTAAACCATTTCAACGAAAAATCAGTTTTACGAGCAGAATACATATTTAAATTATTGAAAATACTAGTGAAGAAATTTTTGAATATCTTTGTTCGAATAAGTAACGAATACTCTCATATCAACACATCTAAAATTGTAAAGCAATATATGAAAATAAATGATTTCATGAAATCATTGCTTGTATAAACATGTTCTTAAAAATGTGAACGTTTGGCAATGCATTCTTTAAAGGATAATATCTACATGCTCCTATTTAAATATTATAAAGTAGGACACAAAACTTTGACTTATCTAGTTAATTAAATTTATATAAAATGATATAAACACCAAAAAATAATATATCTCATATAAAACGCAATTTTTTTCTTTTTCAAAAATAAATTTAAACATCAATACCACTGATACTGAAAGGAATAATTCAAGGAGAAAAATTATTTTTTAAAAAAATTATGTTCTCCTAATTTTCTTACATTACTTCGTAAAGTTAGGAACTATCAAAATGTCGAGTTAAAATTATAAACAACGCTTTCCTTTTATTTGAAAAGAAAATCAAATTTTAGGCTTTCTCAGTAATTGAAAAAAATGAATATTTGGTATTATACTTCAGTAATTCAACAAATGTATCTAAAATATTTGAGAATCTTTATTTATATCAATAAAATATTTAGGAAGAGAAGCAATGAATAACATGTTTTACAAATCTTCAAACTAAATTTTACTGTACAATTTGAATGCCAAGCTTTTTTGTCTTTTACATAAATATGAGAAAAATTATAACTGACCAAAATTTGTAAAACTTGCAAATAGACTTTAATAACTTAAAATATCTAATTATTTAAGTAAGGAGAACAAATATTTCTGATTCAGTTTTGCAACAATAGTTTTTAGAATATAATTTAACACTTATTCACTGATTTTCGAACATTTTGTAAACGGTGCACTAGAATTAAAACTCATAACTATAAACTGCATCTTATATTAAGTTTCAAACACACACACACGCACACACACATATATGCATATATATATATATATATATATTCGCCATGAAAATTGACTCGTGTAACACTATGTTCTGCACTATGCCGCCCAATCCAAAAGTGCTATTCCGACTCTATAGATTCTTTGACAGTGGTAAACAAGAAATCTTTTGCTTAAAGCAGGTACTATTACACCAATATAGTCTCAAAAGGCTTCCCCTATTATTTTGTGCCGAAAAAATAATGGCAAATCTGCCGATAATGCAGAAGTGTACTGATTTGCGGTAGATTACATTCAACTAAATGCTTTAAATATCCTCTCTACCGACTCCCAGTGATAAATGGCCTAGTGATATTATGTCTACTTTGGATCATTGTGTCATTGGTTTTCCATTGGCAATAATTCTTTCAGATAGTCCCAAAACAGTGCTTGTTACCAAAAATGGCTCTTTAGTCTTTACCCCGTCGTGTTGTCTTGCAGTAATCTCACTTTCCAACTAGCTATTGACATGATTCTGAAACCTATTATTGGTAAATTTGTTTGTGTTTATAAGAATGATATAATCGTATTTTCTTTGTACTTAAAAGACCACTTTAAGGAGAACCCATCTCCGTTTCTTTTTCACAGTGTTTGAAAACGAGAAAAATGTCTAGAAAAATGTCTTTTGCGCAAAAGGAGCTGAAAATTCTCAGGTTAAAATTTAATAAAAATAGCTCAGATCCCTTTCGGAACCAATGTACCATATAGTTACGCATCACTCGCTATCATCGTTTACTGTCGAACGTACCAAATACGCTTTATTGGAGGATGAGCTCAGAAGCCGAACGATGCGTATTCGCATTTTATAAAATGTCTAAAGAAAATGGTGGTGTGTCTAAAAATATTTAGATGGCACCCGGTGTCCATTACTTTTGAGTTGAATAGTTGTTTTAAGATCTTGAGCTTCAATTTGTTCACAGTCTGTCTTAATTCAGTATTTTGCTCACCAACTGTTGTGGGGTAGGAGGGAAAGCGAATTGTAAACAAACGGAATTCGGTTCTTTAAACTGCCACGTGATGTACGTTCGTGTTTCAGGTTTTTCTCCGATTGCTCTTTGCGATGTATTTGTTTTATTTAGGATTTACCCACTATTTTGAGTTTATGCGATTATTTTCATTTACAAAAATAATAACGACGTTCATTGGACTGTGTTTACTCTTTTATTTAACGGAATTTGTTACGTTAAGGGATCACACCAACACTGTGGGAGTTAAACTTCCTTGTTGTTTACATACGTTTCCAATAGCACTGTTAGCATTCTAACAATTGAATATAATAGTAACAAATTTCATTGTCAAATGGAGAGAAAAACATTAGAATTGTGAATTTATAAATAGAATTTAGGTATATAAAGAAGCTAAAAAATATGCTAATAAAGCAATGAAAATGCATATATGTAACATCGTTAGGAATAAAATGGAAAAGAACTTATGTTTCTGCTTTTCGTCCGTTTCTCTTGAATGATTATTAAAGAAATAGCGTATAATCTAGCTTTTACTCAGTAGAACGTTCCTCCATTTTCCTTAGAGTATGGAATGTTCTAATTAAATATTTCTGCTATGGTGTTTTTTGTCCTTCCCAGAGAGCATTTGTTGATATTTGGAGGTAATTTAGTGTTTCTGAGACATAGAATTGGTTTTATTCAGACGGCCAGAACAATTAATTCTTTTTATATACGTCAGGCTACAATTTTTATCAGTCATTCATTTCCGACTTGTGAATCTTTTGTAATGAAAGTATGTGCACTCTTAGTAATAAACCTTAGTGTGAATAGAGTTCATTACGATTTTATATATGCAAGCAAATAAATATAAATGGAACAAAACTTTTATGTGAAACTGCCGTATAAAATGCTTCAAGTAAATAAGTTATGTATATTTTTTCTCGACTAATGTATAGAAACCAATTGAATAAAATATTATAAAAAAACATTTTAAAATAATAGCATAAATGTAAAGATTTCTTTTTTGCAAAAAATAGACCATTGTTCATAAGGTGTAAGCATTATGTTGTATTTACAGTATAGATTCTTGGCCTGAAAAACTGCAATGATTCCCATATCACATCATATTTAAAGAAAAAAGTTGAGTTAAAATCAAAACTTTTCAGCTTTTGAATTAATTTATGCTACAAAAATTCATAATTTATAATCTTCACAATCAAATAAATTACGTTAGGTGTTTAATATGAATATATAAAAATGAGAAATCAAAAAAGTTACGAAATTAAAATCACATTATCGTTACGGCAGCATCGTAATGATCAAAAATCACATTTTTTGAATAAATATGTTACCTTTGAAACTAAATGAAGGAATGTTAAGCCTTCAGTAGAAAAACTGCATTTTAGGAATATTTAATGGCTTCATTTTTATCGCTAGAATCTGATTTATTCAAAGATTACTTAGAAAATATTACAGATGATTTTAAGAAGTTTACACTCAAATCAGTTAACTACTATTTGATTGAATTGAAGTTTAATAGGGTTTTAATTCATATCAATATATTATTTGAGTATTCAGTTATAACTACTGCAGAGTGTTATTGATTGTTATATAATAATAATTAGAACAAAATTGAAATATTTTCTTAATCTGTAATTTCAAAGAGTTTCATTTCTTTCTTTCTTTTTTTCGAATTTTAGAGAGTTGTGATTTGTAGATCTCAAGATTTTTTTTAAGTTATGTAAGATGTGTTTTAAAAAC
Organism: Nephila pilipes; assembly: GCA_019974015.1. Classification (NCBI taxonomy): domain Eukaryota; kingdom Metazoa; phylum Arthropoda; class Arachnida; order Araneae; family Nephilidae; genus Nephila; species Nephila pilipes. The sequence continues at coordinate 27,142 of BMAW01056649.1, forward strand.
AATTTACATTACAACATACCTCATCGAAAATCTTCGATTTTTTGAAGAACTAAACATATGTTAGTCAAATAATTGAATTCATGATAACATAAAAGAGCAAAATATTTCCATAAATAATAAGATTTTTCAATGTAGAAAAACTATTTTAGCATTAATTTAAAATTTTGTTTCTTTAAGTGATTTTTATTTTCATTTCAAAGGAAAACTAGCATAAAATATGCCTTAAAAACAATTAATGTCTCAACTTTAGGGGAAGAATAACCTTGAAATATCTACAAAACAACTGAAAGTTCTTAAATATTTTATTCTCCTCTAGCTTCTATTTTTGTAGTATGAGTTTTATGTTTATATTAAAATGCTTTTTTTCAGCTTTTAAACTCTATTTGTCTCGGAAATAAAACATATTAAAATTTTCAATTTTAGTGAAGTGTCATATTAAATAAATATCTCTATATATTACTATTCTACTATGAACATTAAAATAATTCTTTATAAAAATTTATTACATTACCTGTTTTCGTTTGATACTTTAATTCTATTTTCTTTCCTGGAGTAGACAACCGGACTTAAGAGTACATACGCAAGAGTACAAGTTGTAAATCTTACAGGTTATTTTGTCACAAATCTAAAGAATTAATTATTTTATGTTGGTTACTTTATTATTATAAAATAAAATATGTTTTATTTGCTACCTATTTGATAGGGCTACGAAGAGAAAAGAATTACAAAAAAGGGAAGACATGAACCTTGAATTTCAAGTTGAATGGACCAAAACGTTTGTTTTTATTAAAAATTTAATTGACCTTCATAACTATCTTATTTGTAAAGGAAAATTAGAACATAACAAAATGTCAACTTTGGATATACACACACATTTGACAACTGAAAGTAAATAATTTAGTACTAAATATTCTGTTGGTGAGACAAGGAAAAAGCAGTTGAGAGAAACTTCAGAAGAGTCAAAAAAATTCAATTTCGGTATTTAACTACTGGATATAATTTTCTGACGAAGTTGGTTGGTCAAAAAATTACTGAAAGAGAAAAATTATACACAGAAGGCGAACGTATAAAAGCTGTTTTTTAAATGGATCCTAAGAGCTAGTTTGGGATTTCAAGAACAAAGCGGATATACTAAGACAATTTAAAGAATTACCGTTGTCTGCTAAAACAGTGAAAGTTGGAACAGTCAAAATGACTTCTGATATAATCAACCTGCAACTCGATGACTTTTAAGTTGTTTCATATTTATCAATATTAGATGAGTAATAATATATATTAATGAAACAGCTTAACTTTCCCATTTTGTATGATTTATTTCTTCAATAAGTCCTAAAAGAAACTCTTAGAAGTATTGCCTCTAAAAGGTCAAACATATGGAGAGAATATAATGAATGCTGTACTTGTGAATGCATAGATAAAAAAAATATTCCACTTGATAAAATTATGTCAATTTCAACAGACAGAAGAGTAAAGAATGATCGGCTTAAGAAAAGGATTTGCTACTATTTTAACAGAAAAAAAATTAGTCGCTAGATGTTTGCTTACCATTGCATTTTCATCAAAAAATGCTTAATGAGCAGACATTTCCAGAAGAAATATGTAAAGCTTTGGAATGGTAATTAACATTAATAATTTTAATTGAACTAAAGCTCTTAATCATCGCCAATTTAACGCATTTTTAGTTGAAATAGATGGTTAGTGCGCAGATCTTTACTGCATAAAAATGTACTTTGTTTATCCAGAGGAAACATTTTAAAACGTTTCGATTCTTTATTGACAGATATTAAAGAATTTCTTTTTGAGATGGATGCTCACCGTCCAGAACTGACAGACAATCAGTGAATCTAAAAAATTTATTTCGTATCAGACATGACTTTTAATCCAAATCAGTTTATCGTAAACTACAGAGGTAACACGATTTGTTCGATGTTAGAAGAAGTTATTTTATTAGGGAACAAATTCTCCTGTTTTTGCTCAAGATTTTCACAAATAAACTTTGATTCGTTCTCCAAACTTTTTGAAGCATCACCCAAAGTAATTCTGATATTGGTATTTGTTATTTTAAAACAACAATCTGAAACATGATAGAATAATTTCTCAACAAGTTTCAGGAATTCAAAATCAATGAAACAAAAGCCTTCTCTTTAAGCTACTGCAACAAAATAAAATTTTCTCCCTTTGATGTTGACATTAGAAACTTTGAAATGCAATTCCTGGATTTAAAAAACAAAGAATTATGGAACTCTAAAATGGAATGTCTTTGAGCTGATTTAGAATAACTAACGTGAACTTAGTTCACAGCACAGGAGAAAGAAGACGTTCTGATTTTTAACACTTGGAACAGTATTCCTGACTCATATGACCAGCTGAACAAACTAGAGTTTGGTGTTCTTTCCCTTTTCGGTTCAACATATTCAAGCTAATAATCTTTTTCTAACATGAACCTCATCAAGAGTGAATAAAGAAGTAATCTTATTGATGAGAATCTGGAATCATGCCTATAATAATAGAAACAATACATAAGCGTAACTTATCCAAACTTTAAAAAGAGATTCAAGGGCATTGCTCAAATTAAATATTTTTCAGTCACTGTGATAATTTAATTTGATGGATAAAATTGCGTATGAATTATATAAATAAATAAGATCAATATTAAGTGTGGTTTCAAGTTTTATTCAGTGTACTTATAATATAATTAAAGTTCAAAATTTCATGTTGCTTCTTTTAAAATTAATAAACAAAACCCTGACCTAAATAATTTAAGTATAAGAAATTAGGCTTTCAATAGGAATCTGAATAGTTATACTTTTGATATTTGGCTCTGTGGATCATGGAGTGGGCCGATCACTGCTATACACTAAGCACGACTACGAGTTGATAGATGATTCAAGCTTCAAGAGACTTAAAGAAGATTTCTGAAAGGAACCTTAATGCTTTTTCGTAAAGTTCAATGACCTATGCCTGATCTCCTGAGACAGATGAAAAGTACATAAATCTTCTAGATACAAGCTGTGAATAACTTGTGTGAAGCAAACATTTTTCATCGTGATACCACCCTCTTTTCTACTTTATATAGAGTTTTATTTGCCACCTGAAAGACAGTTTTCTTCTTTTTTTTATTATCTATACGTATAGGTAAAAATCATTATGTAATGATATATTTTTAATTAGGATTTAAATATTTCATTGGGCATTGCATTCGTTTTATAAGCTACTGCAAGATTCTTTGTTTCTATATTGTTATTCACAATTTACATCATTTATCATTCAACAAAAAGGGACGTGTTTTTTTAATTTAATTGGCTTGATGCACTCACACATACACCCATATACAAAGGAAAAATCTTTAAACTTTCATTCCTTTATCATTTAAAATAAATAGTTATTTCTATTGTTTCTGAAAATTATTATTCTTTGGTAAAAATATGTGTACTATTATAGTCTAAATATATCCCAGGAAGAAAAACCCACGTATTAATAAACTTGGAAGACTAAACTTTCCTTATAGAATAAAAAATTATTCTATAAGGAAACCAAGTTATCCTTATAGAATAATTTTTCACAAAAATATTAGCAACTGTTATTGGGGTAGTGATTACTATAGAAAACTTTGTTGATATTTCAATCTACAAAAAATGATCCTAATAATGAAATTGCCAAAATTACACAATTATTAATTTTTGGTTTCGGATCATCTTGCAGTTTACTATTAAATCAATATATAAATAACTCATACAATATTCATATTATAATAAGCAAATTACGTATAAAATATTCCATAGCATATCGATTTAAAAACATTTTTTAAGAACTGAAAGCTGTAAAAATATTTGTAAGTAAATAGTGGGCTCTATAACGTTTTTCTGTTCAACTAATCCTTGAGAGCTTTTATTTGATATTGTTTGAGTAAAATATCTTTTAAAATAGATAAAACTGGATTTTTGTAAATTACATTAAAATTAATAAAGTGTACTGAATAGAATTCAAAAACTGCAATCATTAGTGGTGAATAATTTAATACTGAAGTTAGTTAGCGGTAAAGAGTGATAAAGTGAAAGCTATAAGCGAAGGATTAGTGACAGTATTAATAACTCAAAGAAATCATCGGATTAAAGTGTACTGAATAGGAAAAATCTGAATTGGCTCAAGAAATCGGACCCTGAACTCTAAGTTTACTAAGCCCTCGGATCTGAGTGATTCGCTACAGTTAAGTAGATAATTACATAAGTAGTCTTTATGACTTGTATAAGAAATAATCTAAAGTTAAAATAAGTTAGGGCTTGGCTTTTGAATAATCAAAGAACTAATTAAGAACAATTTTATTTCATTCATTGACTAACTTTATTTATTAATGATAGTGTTTTGATGACTATTAAGATATCAAATAGTAATGGAAGGAGAAGGAAGTAATAAGCCGAAGTGTTTTATAGGCACTTTTGTTCATTTTTTTCTTACTGAACATTTCTAGAATGTCAAAGATAAATGTAAAGACTTTAAACTACGATATTAATGACGTTTGACGTTTAGAAGAGTCGTGGAAAAATAAAACGTAATAATTCTTCTTATTTGCATTTTTAGGAACTTAATCACCTTTCAATAAGAAAACAACAACGTGGATTGTCTGCTATGTTTGGTAATTTTGATTTTTATGAGATAAATTTCTTAGAAATAAATTAGTCAAAAGAAGTGTCATGTGATTTTTTCAAAACGAAAAAGAGAGGCTTATTTAGGTGAATCTTTGTAATATTTATCTTAAATGCTTTAAAAAGCCTTAGTTGAAAGGATGGTTTGCACATTTTTTAAGGAATTAGAGATCCTTAAAGTTAGAAAAGTGTTGAAATTGCTTTTAATGCACTATTTTTAGTTTCTAAAAAGTATATAATATTATTTATTCTATATTTTTAACAATTAAATGAGTTGCGAAATGGATGGTTGATTTTACAGGACATCGGCTTTGAAGCTTCATGAAGGTTATTGATGAGTGAATTTACTACATATTTTAAAACATTGATTAAAAGATAAAGGGACACAATCCCAGAAATATGATTACTTTTTTGTTACTTTCACATCTTATCACAAGGGGATCTTGAAAAGCAGTATAATTTAAAAAAAAATTAAAACAGAAATAATCCAAGAAGCAAATTCTTACTGTGCTTAACTGTTTTCGGTGAAATCAAGAATCAAACTTAAATCAAGCTATATCGGCAATTTGATTCACTGCATTAATCACTTTGCTACCACACCCTGTGTTGTAGCAAAAACTTTTATTTTTTATTACCTTTTATGTGTATGCGAATTGCATACACTTTTCGTTGAATAGTATTTTAAGATATAAAATGTGGCAAATAAACTTTTGCAAGAACTCAATGGTGGCGAAATGTGATTCAATATTTATAGACAAATGAGTTTTTTAACTTCAAAAAAAATATCTGTAACCTATTTTAAACATACCACATATCTTTTCTCTCAAGCTTCAATTTTCTTTGATATTACATAATTAAGTATATACATAATACGGAATAATTTTTTTATCACTTGAAAAAAATGAAAATATATTTCATATCATTGTTTCCAAATCTTTTTCAGCTTACTTTTTGTCTCTTTTTGAAAAGAAATTTCTCATCACTTACTTAAAAAAGAAAAGAAAACACCTAATAACCTATTTTTTTCAAACAGTGACCAATGGTGCATTTCGGGTAGGTTGTATTATATATTGATAAACAAATATAATACTAGTCAAAAGTAGATACTGCTGTATCAGGCGTATCAATGATACGGGTCCTCCGAGCTACAGTGGCCCCATCATGCTTTTACACTAAAATTCGTAAGATATCTACAGTCTTATTGACAAAAGAGTACCAATGAATGAATAATGAAACACTCTACCACAGCTCTATATTGTTCTATGTATTGTGTGTGGCTCTATATTGTTCCATCTTAACTCTGAATGAGCCCTAAAGCACTGTATGCATGTGCCAGACCTTCTTTTAAAATATTTTAATTTTTACAAATTTCTTCATCATCTGTTTTTATAATTATTTATGTTTTTTCAGAACTTAATAATTTATTTTTTATTAGTATATATATTTGATCATAATATCAAATTTTATATTTGGACGTATGTAGGGATAATTCCTTAGGGGTGATAGTAAATACCTTGTGTTTGGATCACTTCGAGATTCAGGTATATTCAGGTCTATTTACAGCTGGTTTGACTTCATTAATGACTGTGTAGAACATGGACTCTGCAATTATTCAATCGTGAGGGAGTTATGAAATGAAGAAAATATTCCATGGGCATTACAAATTCAAGATGGATTTTTGAAGTTCTATACGCATATCCTAGTTAGTAGAGTTCACTATTCTAGCAATAAATGAACTTTGGTCTTCGTTTTGCTACAAAATGTTTTTAAAAAAGTTCCCGGAGAGCTACTGGAACTAAAAAGAATATTTCGAAGTCATTAGAACAAACAATAAATTTTTTTTTGAAGAACTGGAAACAGCAAAAAAATTTAAGCGCCTCACCCCCATTTTATTTGCGTATTTGGAAGTACGATAATCATATGTTGTTGGTAGAGTTCGTTTTCTACCAATAAGGCTACCTTAGTTCCCTTTTTGCTCTGAAAGAAAAAAAAAACAGGTTAACGATTACTGTGTTGCATAGGACAAGAGTAAGGAATGCATCTCTCAGAGCTCAATGTAGCTTTCATATGAATTAAGGCAGCTCCAATTAAAAACTTCAATCCTCTTTTTCATTATTTAACAACTTTTTCCATTGAATAAGTCCACACTTGATAAAAGCTGCTTGCAGTCTAATTCCACTTTTTGGCATATTACAGTATACTCCACAATAAAGCTTGTGATGTTGAAATATCATTCATAGTTGATCAGTCATCTTCTTGCAGAATTGTTGCAATCGCCTATATCACATTTTATGCCAAATTTCAAAAATCTTTATTAAGAGTTTTACTTTTTAAATACATTTTTATTAGATTTTTATTTTTATTATTAAAAGTTTGAAATAATTATACTATGTTTTCTTTCTTTTAAGTATATTTCCTTATTCATGTATAATATCCACAGAAATTGAGACTTATTATGTGGAATATGTAATTGTATTAATCAAAAAGAATTTCATGTGAATTTGTGTATTTAATCCTATGTAACTATGGTGAGACTATTCACAAAATTTGAAAAACCGAAATAGGGCTCTCATAGACTTAATGTTTGCCTTCCCCCCCTTTGGTATAGAATGTCTCAAAGTCTTAAGAACAAATTTTAACCATCACACAAAAGATATATGTTGATCATAAACGAGATTCGTATAGATTATTAATTTACTCATAATTCGAAAAAGAACATTAATTCGAGAGATTAGTTTTAGAACTGGACGCTCTAGAGCTATTATGTGAATGCTAATGAAGATGCAATTTTCCTTCATGGCGGATATGAAGACATGGCCGAGTTAAGAATGGAAATGAACTCACTGTTATAACCACAACATCATGTGAGAAATTCTAAGACTTATTTCATTGCATAATTTGTGCAGTTCTTGAGTTCACAGAATAGAGCTAAGCTATCACAAGACATTAAGAATTAAAATAGAGTTCAATTATTTAACTAGTTAAATTCCCAAAATTCTCATCATGAGATGAAGAATGACTATAAGCTACAACTTGTGAAAATTGGAACAAATAATAAATTTAACAGAAAAGAGTATTCTTTTCTGTTTATGACGATTATGCAATATGCAGCTAAATAATTCTTGAAGTTTAAAATTTTGATGAATATAAAATCGTCGTATTCAATGTTAAATCCGTGTGACTGCTAGAGCGATGGTTAGAGATAATGTACTTTAGAAAATAATATAGTTTGAAAAAAAAAACATATTAATCTTTTTGTCTTTCCACTTTTCCTTGAAAACTCTTAGCAAATGCATAACGCTTCAACCTTTTGATATTTTCATAAAAAAATTTGAGAAGAAATGTGAGCTCACTGGAAGAAATATAATCGATAAAACAAGTTAAATCACGTTTATAACGTGAAATAACCGAAAATAAATAGCAATACTTATAACATTTATGTAACGTACAAAGTTCCACATTCTGCAGCGTGACAATTCCCCAATAGAATCAGGACTTCATTCTTTTAGACTCAAACATTACCAACCATAAGGCTCGTTAACCATTGGATATTGATTTTCAGCAAGACAATTAAAATTTTGAAAATAGAAACAAATATGAAACTTTAGATTTGACTAAAATTTTGTAATGACTGTAAATCTATTAACATTAAATGTATACTTAAATAAGTAAAAAGGTTTTTCCCAATATGGTGTTTTTCATGTATAAAAACAAAGTTAAAAAACAATGTGATTTACAATTTTTTAAAAAATGTCGTTCTATTGAGAAATTTTCAAGGAAGTAATAGAACGCAAAACAGGTAATATAAAGAGGGGGGAAATGAACAATTAACTACAAAAACAATATTTAAAAAGAACAAAAAAATTAGACTTGGAAATCAATTTTAAAGAATCAATGCTATATTTTATCATTTTTCATCAGTATTTATATTTTTCTCACACATAAAATTATTAAATAATAAATAAGAAACTCATCTCATTCCATAATTCCATAAATCTTCTATGTATTATGACAAATAGAACGAGACATTCAGATGAAGTAGATTCTGAATGGTAGAGTAACATTTTCGCAAGCTACGGAGAGTGATTTCAAGTAGTATTGTCATTTTGAAAGATTGCTTTGTTTCGTGATTCCAGTCGAAAACCTGTTTACTCTCCTGTCATAGCAAAAATGTTTTGTGGTAGGTTGTTTGGTAGAGGAATGAGCTCATAACCTATCGAAAGCGAGTTAAAATCTTATATTTTTAAAGCCATTGTAAAAATACTTATTCACGTAGTGAAGATCTACACAGAGGAGTCGAGGAACAACTCAACTCCACGATAGTTAAAGAGGAATTAGATTAGCGGAGGGCCGCCATGTTGGCTTGGAGTGAAGACCATTGCATGATAGTTTTGTTAGATGTTTACTATTGAATGTATTTGTATATGGGCTACATTAGTTCATAATTAAAGTTTGGCAGCTAAAAGAAAATATAAAAAGACTGGTAATTTGTTGAATGGCTACTCTAACCACTCAATTAAGGATTGGAGTCTTATTTTTATATTCGTAGTCGACAGTATCGTATCAGATGAGAGCTTTCATGTATTCTGTGTAACTGCAGGCTCCCATTGCTTACTATTTTAATTGTCTGGGCTCAATTTATTAAAAGTATAAATAAATAAAAATTTGTTCCGTCCCGGAGGTTATTTATCTCGTCAGAGAAAAGAGAATTTTCCGCCAGGAAAAATGGAATTAATTTCACACCAGAGGGAAAAAAAAGAATACGTTAGTATTCCGAGAATTGTTTGGTTGTTTTATATATCTTGTTTTTCTCAAGGGGAAGAAATGTTGTTAGATTGGATTTAGAATTTTCGTCCCAGATGATTAAATGTAGTTCTATTAAACACAAGAATAATCTGCATTGTTTAGCAATTACTCTTGATAATTCGAAAGTCGACAAGTATGTATATAATTTTACATCGGTGTATTTTTATGAACTTCTTCTTTTGTTTCGGCACCATGCCAATTTATTTTTAATGCTTTTCTTGCAATAGTTTCTATAAGAACAGTTTTATTTGTTGATTTTTTTGTGTGTATATTGTAGCATTGTTTATGCCCCATAGAGTAATACCGACCGAATTGAGGGTTCTATTTGATGTTTCTTCGTGTATGATTTATGCACTTGAATTTTATTCCTGATGGATATTCTAGGCATTAGATTTATACAAGTACATTTTATTGGAATATTTAATGTTAACGAATAGCATAGAATAAGATAATTAAGTTTGCTTATTTTTTTATTTAGATAATGTACTGATAAAAGAACATTTTCAGTTTCATAGTGATAGTTAACTTATTCACAATCGGAAATTTTATAAAATTGAGTTGTACACGAAATATTTGTGTCGAAGGTTTTGATATTTAACGATTATTCATTGTATTTAGAAAACGATACCTGTTTGGTATTTATTCTTAAATCTGTCAATGTTTTATTGAATGTATCTGATATTGTGCTTTTGTGGATAGAGTATTATACCCGATTAATTCGAACAATTTGTTTACGTGTAGAGTTTAAATATTACACATTAATGATTATTAAAGAAGTATTATCTATTTATTTAAATATTTATTCATTACTGTATCTCAAGAGCTGACACAGTTAGTGTTTAGAAAAAGACTCTGGTTTCTGGTGTCCATTATGTATTATTTGTTTTAGAAGTGTATTATTAGATTTAACCTGCATACCATGTATTGTCAGATATATATTTTATTTTTCGATATATATTAATATAGATTCCTTATTAGTTTTGTGAATTATATTTCTCTTTCTATATATCTGTATATTTATGAGTATTATCAAAAAGGGGTTACTAAACACTAATCACCATGGTATTTTTAACTAAGGGTAGAAAAGATTTTCATAGTTTGGCTGAAGAAATAGGAGGAAATCCAACTCTCGAAATGAAGATAATAGATCTAAAGAAAATTGTTATGGAAAATAAACCTTATGATGAAGAATTTGTAAAGGGGACATTAGAGATGATCATTAGTACCATACTAGAGGAGACCAAGAAAAACCAAATGGAGTTAGAAGCTCAGAAGAAAAGAGAACAAATGGAATTTCAATTGAGAAAACTCGAAATAGAATCTCAGAGTATGTCAAGCTTACCTACAGTTCCCAGTAAGAATGGTTAATATTGTTTAAAACTAATTAAGCTTATACCTAGATTTAATTCGCATGAGGACGATGTTACGACTTATTTATCTCTGCTCAAAAAACAGGCCAAAAGAGCCAACATAGATATTAAAGACTGGGTATCGCGTCTTTTAATGTTATTACCATCCAAAATCGTCCAATTAATTAATAGAGAACTGGAAGAGAAATTTGAGGATTACGAGTATATTAAAACAATTTTGCTGATAAGAGTTATACTGAATCCTGAAAGATTTAGGAAAAAGTTCGTACTACATTAAAAGATGACTGAGAAATCTTGGAAGGATTTTTGTAATGAAAAACAAATTATTTCGAAGAATGCATTGGAGGCCTAGATATCACAGATTTTGAATGATCAAAGAATCTAATCATTACAGACCAGCTCAAGAAAAAGATACCGCCTGAAGTACGAGAACAGTTTTTTAGATGAATGGGCAAAATTTATCTCCCCGTCTAAGTTAGAAGACAAATTAGATGAATATAATAGCAAACGCAGTACACCAATTAATTCCTTGGGAACAGTTTCTATAGATAGGATTAATAGAAATTTTCGTCCTCGTACTCCACCTCCAGAATGGACATTTAAAAAATAAACCATTTTCGTCACCTCAAAATACCTCCAAATGGACTCTACAACGGTGAAATGAGGATTAATATGGATCTAAATACAAACTAACTTGTTTTAGTTATGGTAAAGAAGGTCGCACTTCAAAGTTTTGTATGAAAAATCGTCAGCATATAAATATTCCTGCTACCGCACAAAGTAACCTAGGCCAAAAGTCAACTACAGCAAAAAATGATTAATCAGATGTGTAGACAGCTAAGATTTCCATTCCCGTATCCAAATCAATGGAGATTTATGATGGTGTGGATGATTTAAATTTCGTCTTAATCAAACGTGGAAAGACAGTTCTTAATAGCATCGTAGACATGGGAGCACAAATATCAATAGTATACGTGAAGATTTGGTGGCTGATAAACCTTATGAAGGAGATGGCAAAATAAAAATACATTCAGCTTTTGGTGAAGATAAAACAATCAGAATCTTCAAAATGAAAATTAATGACAATTTATATGGTGATGTTCCAGTCACCTGTGCCGTTTCAAAGAGCTTTAATAATGACTTTTACTGTTAAGATTTTTAGCATACACTGTGCTCAAAGAGAATATCGTACTCTATGGGAATAACTATTGTTCGCAAATGCCGGATTTAGAATAAAAAGTACTGAATAATGAAATGTGGGGAGATAGCGATGACAAGGGAATGTTTTTGAATGTAATTAGTACAATGTTAGCATTGAGTGGAATGGAATTTGTACAAAATGAAAAGGGTGATCGTGTAATAGAAGAGACAGATTTATAATTCGGAAAACTTCAAGAAGATTTGACAAAGGTTCTGGAAAATAAAAAAAGTTATTAGAAATAAAAATTGAAGGACGTACCGATGAACTAGAAAATCACCATGAAGCAAAATAAAAATTTCTAAGTAATGATAAAGAAAGAGGATTATCTTCAAGTAGAAAGAAATGAACCGTGGAAGTAGGGAAATTCAATGCAGCAAAATTTAGCTGTGCTTAAAGAATTATTGATACAGGATCATTGGCTAAGGTCTAAGACTGAAGAGGCTACTCTCAATGGTCGTGACAGTGTAAGGAAAGTCCTAAAGAATTTTATAAACAAAGAAGGAAGTAAAGAGCAAATTATCAATTCTTACTATGGTACACTTATTGAGAATTTGGTTTGCGATAATATCATTTATAAAACTATTAAAGTTACTTTTGGCTATAAATTACTTTATCAAATTGTTCAAAAGGATACAATTGGTTTCAAATTTTAAACTATGAAACAAAACATGATAAAGAAAAGAAATATAGTTTTGGAAAGACACTTATCTCTCGAAGTTTAGAAATTGTTACACAGATAGTTAGAACCTCTAACATGGATAGTCCTACATTACAAGTTGATAAGGTATTTCACAAAAGTGCTTTGACTGGGGTTTGCTTTGATACAAGGAAGTCAAGTTTGGATTTATATAAAACCCACATACAGCTTGTGACAGAAATTAATGAGAAAGAAAGACAGCTGATTCAACATGGAAAAACTTTGACAAATGTCAAAAGCCAGATTAACCAAATTGTCAGCAATATGCGAAAATCAGGAACAATAGAGAAAAAAAATAAAGCTATTTTTGATAAACTGAAAGCAGATATTCGTTTTATGAAGGAAGAAGTAGTAACTTTGGGAAGATCACATCATCCTGAAGAGAAAACGTTAACTGGTATTGATTCAAATCTCAAATCTCTGCAGTCTACTAAACGATCTTTGAGCAATGAGATTCAACAAAATTTACTTGGGAAACTCTCTGTAACAGATCAGTAAGAAAGTAATAAATTAAATCGTGATTTTCGTAAGTTTAAGCGAAACACCTAGAAGACACTTCAGGAAGGAATAAGGTTGGAAGCAGAAAAGAAAAGCTAAAAATTCGCCCCAATGCTCAATTATACAGAAGGAAAGAAGAACTTGAAGTCACACTTCAAGAAACTTTAATGGAAGATAGAGGAAGAAAGCTAGATAATAGCAATGCTGAATTACCTGTTATCAATAACAGTAAACATGATGTAAATAAAAATTTCAATTATCTTGAGCAAAATATGAAAGGCTCAACCCAGAGCAGAAAAATGCACAAAAGGAATTGGAACACTGGAAAGTCCAAGAAAGATGCTTTCAAGAAGAAATCAATGAGGATGACAAGGATTTAGAGACGACAAGAAAACAGTCACTAAACCTCAAAAAAGAAGGAAGAATTTACTCAGAAAACCAGAGAATTGGATTTTCCCCCTCAGTTATATTTGAAAAAAATCAAAATCTTGGTTACAAGCAATTATATAAGGAATTAGAGCTAAGATTATGAACAGTGTAATAATAAGCCTAAGAAAACTTTTGTAGTTAATTTTAAGAATTTATTCCTCTATGTATATGATTGGTCTTAAATGGCATAATAATACTCTATACTATTGATTATGTCATTTGTTTGATGATTTTAAATTTGTCTGTATTTATATGTATATTTGTATAATTTTTATATTAAGTGAGAGCTGCATAGATGAACAGCTCTCACCTTAATAATTTTAGATGTGTAAAATAGGACAATTACTTGTTCTAGTTTTATTTTCTTTAGTAAAGTAAACACTCCTGTGACGGATATGCTTTCCCCGATGAGAGTAGTAAAGATCTATGCATAGGAGCTGAGGAACAACTCAACTCCACGCTAGTTGGATAGGAATTAGAATAGCGGAAGATAGCCATGTTGGTTGGAAAGAGGACCATTGCATAATAGTTTTGCTAGATGTTTATTATTGAACGCATTTGTATATGTGCAGCATTAAAGCATAATTAAAGTTTGGTAGCAAAAAAAATATAAAAGGACAGATTATTTATTGTATGGCTACTCTCACCGCCTTTGAACCACTCGATCAATGATTGGAATACTGTTTAAACTCAAATTAATTCTGTCAATTCTAAGTTATCCCATTGTCAAGGATATAGAAACTGAGTTCCTCAAGAGTCTCCCTAATTTAATCAGTGTTTTCAAAATTTCGAAACATATTGGTTCCTTTAAATAAACCATTAAGTAGACAAAACTATGCCAACTGGGCTAACCAGTAAGCAAATACTTTCAAAAAAATCACTGTTGCATCAGGACGAAAATATAATCTTTTACTGCACGATGGATGACTGGCATTTCCTTATTTATTTGAGAACTATTGGTGATTAATATCTTAGTTGTGAATCCTGACCAAATGCTATGTAGAAGCGTATTCCAATTTCCAAACTTCCACAAAAGATCACGTGACAACATCAATTTTAATATTTAACGCAGCCCGTTATACTTCACAACAGTCTTCTTTGAATCAAAGGCACCAAACCTCGATTCGTTTCTTTCTTTGTGAAGCATGCGAACAAAACCACTTAAAATATCATGGCTGCGCTACGCAATGTAGACACTCAGTTACAAGAAATTTCAATTGAAAACCAAATAGAATGAGAGATATGAAAACCTCGAGAAATACAATGAAACATAAAAATGGTGTTTATACCATACTGTTTTTATTTATTAATTCTGTGTGAAGAGAAATTGAATATTTTATTCATTATTAATACAATAGAAATTAAGTCCTTCAATTATTCATTGAATATCAACATCTTTCTGTTTCATTTTTCTTGTAATTTTATATCCGTAGCTAGCCTAACTTCATAGAATAGCACTCTTAAATTATATATATATATATATATATATATTCTTCCTCACCAATTCCATTTTATTACGTGTGTTCTTAGGAAAATATTTTTTCCCTTTCACTGTCTCAAACCGATTTTAT
>BMAW01056649.1:52356-77068 GCA_019974015.1 Nephila pilipes
TAAGTATTAAAGAGAATCTTAGTGAAGCATACAGACTTTCAATCAATGAGCAAAATATAAAGGTTAAGAACTGTACTGAAGAACCTTACTGAAATTCAATCGACATCAAATGCAGATCAAACCATTGCAGAAGCAAAATACTTGAATGATGATAATTTCAAGTTTTAATTACAGCTTTTCATCAGGATATGTCTCTCGTTGATATAATTTACAACTAAATGCAATCTCGAGAAACTGGTGTGTTTAAAGTTTATGATTATGTAACAAAAGAATTTTCAAAAATGCTTTTTTTAAGTGAGAAACTCTGAGTACTATGAAAATCCTTCAGATACTCACGGCAGAAACTAAGGGAATGTGTGACAAGTATATGTGTCGTACAATAGATAGATATTCTATGATACAATAGATAGATGTCGTACAATAGATAGTTAAAGCACTATTAATTACTTATAAAAATTGCAACATCAATGAATTTATTTCTTATGATAAATTTAAATTGTCAATTAATATTGTATTTAGAGAACAAATTCTATTAAACATAGAAATAAATTTTTTTTGACAAGCTAGAGGTATTCAGGGACAAAGGCCTGAGATTAATAGTTTGGTGCATATCTACTTACATTATTATGAACATATTTACATTGATCAAGATAATTTTATTACATTAAAATATATTGATCTACTTATTTTGAATTATAATAAGCATTTTGAAAATAAGCGAAACTGATGTTTTTATCCTACTCACTTATGACTAATTCAATCTGATGATAATAAATAGAAAATAGAATATTTAGAAATACAATTAAAAACTATAATTTATAAAATTATCACAATATTTATGAAACTAAAAATAGAAATTATGTATATTTTTGTGCGTCTCTCTCTCTTTATATATATATATATATATATAGTACATAAATTTTCTGTTTATTTTCCCATACATTACTGATTCTTTTTAGAGGTAGTATTAATAATCCCTTTAATATCTTTATTATTTTAAAAATTAGTTATTTCAAATGTTTTAAACAATATTTTTCTGAATTTTAAACCTTACGAACAAAAGGCGACCCACTATTTAGTAGGTTCAATTACTATAAAAATTATTCATAAGTTTAAATTGATTTTCTTGATATGTAGGTTTCTTAAATAATTTTAAAATTGGTATTATAAGTAAATTTTAGCAGACTTCTTCAGTTTTGTAAAACTGATTGATCAATTAAAAGTACTGGGTAGTTAAAATTCCATAGTGTTTTTGTTCCAGATTGGTATACTTAAGAATTTCAATTTATTTCTTAGGGGAAAGAGTTTTAAAAAAACTTTTTTAAACATGTGTATAAAAATTATAGATTATTTTTATAGATTACTTTTTAACTACTGTTTAAATGTGTTTTTCCTTCTTTTTTTGTTTTGTTAAATTACAGTTCTGTCTTAGAACTTTTGCTTATTATTGGTCTTTGCCATTTATGATAATGTAATTATTGCCATTTATGATAATGTAATTATTGCCATTTATGATAATGTAATTATTGAAGTCGTAATGGTTAGATCAATGGAGCTAGATTAAGCACACTATTCTCTGTCCAAAGCCTGTGACGGTATTTAAATTACACTGTCTTAATTTATGATATTTTTTCTTAACTCTTTTTACTTTAGATAATCTTTGTATTTCTTGATAAAGTTTTGATATGTTTAACTTTACGTAATTTTTTTAATTACTGGTTTTACTTTTGTTTCGAATCGAAATATTTATGTTTATAATGTAGATTTGAGTTTGTGTTATATTGCATTCAGGTTTTATTGCATTTTTACATTATACTACCTTCTGTGTTTTAAATTTTTGATACTGTTTTTAGCTTGAATGTATTGTGTTTTTCTTACAATTTGTTTTAATTAATTCTGTCATATATATATATATATATATATATATATATGTGTGTGTGTGTGTGTGTGTGTGTGTAAATAATAACATTCATATTTCACACAGTTAGCATTATTTCATTCATGATTCAAATTTTGTTGATTAGTCTAAAGCACCTGTTTAGTTCTGGCTAGAAAACTTAAACTTTTGACTGTTATTATAAAATTAATATTCTTTTGAGGATGGCATATCAAGTCAGAAATATCAGAGGCGAATTCTTATGCACAGAAGTAATCGTTTCTTTTGATGAATAACAAGTATAGCTGCATTGACAGAGAGTATGAACAACTTTCCCTAGGTCTGAGAAAGTAATAAACTAAACACTGGACTTTAAATTTTTCGAATATGCCCAATGTACTTTAAATGAAATTTGTAAAAAAATCTTAACTGACCTTTAGATTGTCGAAAATGGTATTATATTAATTGCTAGATGATGAAAAGCACGTATTTGAATTATTCAATATACAGTGGTACCTCGACATACGAGTGCCCCAACATACGAGTTTTTCGAGATACGAGCCGGCGAGCGAGTGATTTTTTGCTTTGAGTTACGAGCGAAATTCGAGATACGAGTTCGGTTTAGCAGGTCGGCCGGTAGTAGCACGCGACCGCGCGCCACGCGGTCACCGCGGTCGCGCCCATCACGGTCAGTGAATCAATTAGCAGCGTGCTCCGCTGTGATAAGTTGTGTTCGCGTTTTGTGTTGAACCCGGTATGTTAGTAGAGGAGGAGATTGTGTCTCTGGGGAAATCCATGGCTCTAGAGGTGGAAGAGAGAGACATGAACGAGCTCGTCGAGGAGCACACCCAGGAACTGACGACTGAGGAGATACAAGAGTTACAGTCACAGCAGCATACGGAGGTTATGCAAGAAATTGGTTTCGAGGAGTCAGAGGAGGAGGTTATTTCTACAAGTGAGATAAAGGAGATCTTAGGAATGTGGGAGAGAGTTTCACAGTTCGTGGAAAAGAAACACCCAGAAAAAGTTACAACAGGTCGTGTATCTGATCTTTTTAATGACACTTGCCTAACTCATTTCCGGAACATTCTGAGAGGAAGGAAGAAACAAACCTCTTTGGACATGTTTTTTTCTAAACGGCCTACAGGTGAAAGCGAGAAAATGTAGCGAAAAATGCAAAGACCAGTGAGGATATCTAATTTATTTCTTTACATTCTCTTTTTTGTTTTTGTACAATATATATTTGTCATTTATAAATACGTTTTTATTATTCAAAACCACGTAACAAAAATAACTGGGTGGACATTTTGGAGGTTGGAACGGATTAATGGTAGTTCAATTGTTTTGTATGGGAAAATTTGCTTCGAGATACGAGTAATTCAAGATACGAGCAAGGTTGCGGAACGAATTAAACTCGTATGTCGAGGTACCACTGTACAAATAATTGCATGTGATTTAATACTTAATGGTAATTTTACGGACATACACGGAAATTTCATTTAAATATTATATATTTCACTTAACAAGATGAAGAAAATTGAAATTTTTATTTTTAGATTAAAATAAATTACATTTATCGAAATATTACATAAATATCTTGCCCAAATTGAGAAATCGATGATTTTGGATATTAAAGTACATCAATGGATCCATTTATTGGTGTTCAGTGACAATTGTGTCTTAATCTTTTCAATTACTCTGAGATTATTAAAATCTAATTTTTCTTGATTAGTATCTGCATTTGAACTAATTGTCCTAATTGCGTAGATATGGGGTAAGTCAGTGTATATGTTAGTGCAAATATGAGAGAAGAATTATAATACAGAATGTTAAATACAAATTTAATCATATATCATACTTTCTTTCAAAACATTTTAATGCTTAGATTACTGAATAGGAAAGCACAGAAGACTAAACCTACAGATGTAATTTTTTGAATATTTCGCCTTAAGTGGATTTATACGTTTGACTCATTTTATTTAATTATTTTTTTTAACTATTCTCCTTTTATTATTATAATTAATAACTTAGTAATATACAAACAAGAGCTTGTTCAATTATCTTTCCGTATTTTAGTTACATTATTTTTAGTAATTTTCTTCGTCTATATGCTTTGCAAAATTATATAATAATAACTTTTTCTTCACAGAGAAATTTTATACTTCAATGAATTTTTTCGTAAAATAGATAATTAATTGGATAACTTTCTTTTTTTAAAACTGTGAAATTTACGCATCTTTCCAAAGTGAAGCAAGAAATTTATATATTCTTAAGAAAATAAGAAATAATGTTTTTAAATTGAATGATACATTTTATAAGGCAACAATTTTATTATGACTTTCCCTGATAGTTACGTAACTGCAATTAGCGCACAAAGTTAAGAATACTGATTTTATTTTGCTGATTGTTTTTTTAAATACATACACGTGTTTTCTTAAATTCTTGCTTAAGAATTAAGTCCTCCCCCCTTTTTTTTAAATCTGAAATTCATATTTTGTGTGTATCCGTATATGGTGAATAAAAACATTTCGTTATAAATATATAATTTATGAATGTACTGAGATTACTGAGCCTCCTATAATGTTTTAGTATAAAGTAAGTAACACATGTAAAACAATAATGTACATTTTAGGTAAGAGATTATTTTTGCTCAAACTGAAGTGGAACAAAAAATAATAAAATATAAAAATTAGCTTTTTCGCTCTCTTGTGTACGAACTATTGGGGTATTAATAGTCACACTTCCCTATACCACAATCATCCAGTTCCTGAAAGGAAGAAATTGAACTGTTCGTAATGAGATTGTAGCCACTTATGAAAAATTGACAGGGTCAACAGTTGTCTTTAAAAGCTAAAGATTTCAATTTAATAAGCACAATGAAACAAACTGCGACAATTTTTCAAAGTCGCAAATTTACGTAGTTTCAAATAGAAGCTAGAAAACAAACAGTGAAAACCAAAATGAGCGGAAAAATAAGAAAATATAGCCACCAAGGATCGTAATGAACAAAAATAATATCCGAAGATAGTACACGTTCCTCAATAACATCCATCGCTTACATAAATCACAAGTTACAAGCCACATATTTTGTCATCATTTAAATATTTCGTATTATATTACCTTAAAAGGCTCGAAGGTGACTTTCATCGCACTTCTACTAAAGATTTAGTAGGTAGAAATATTTCAGTAGTGAAAGATATTCGAGAGATTCTCTAAAAAGTCTTCTCGTAACGCGCTTCAATCAGGGTGGTGTAGTTTTTCTGCCAGTGTCACTTTATCTGAATGAAACTTAGCACACTCTTCATAAGACTTTCCTTTGAAAGTCGTCCTTCTAATTGTAATTACGGAGTTATGAATTGTTCCTTGCTTGGCATCTTTCTATTATGGATAGATTTTGAAGCATCAACACGGAAACTATTTTCACAGTAATATTACTTTGTCATATCTGGTTATTTCCATTCATCTGACTTTCCTTTTCGTTACGTCAGTTAAATATTGCATCCATCTTTAGGAAAGCTTACACTTGTTAATGATTGAAATAGATATGATAATATCATTTTTGTAAAAACATTCCCAGTTTAATAATGAGGATAAATGAACGCGAATATTTAATGATCCCGAATGGCAGGCTGCTGAATAATCTCTCACAATTATTGATGGTATTTTAGATAGAGTTAGCGATGATATATTACCTAATTATTCTCGGATGGTTAGAGTATCTACAAAGCAATTTAAGCTGCAACATTGGAATAAATATTTCAAGAATTCAATTAGAACATTTATAGATAAAGAATTTATGCTCAAAAAATATTTTTGAGACTTATGTTATTGGTACATGAAATCAATGAATAATGAATACAATTTATAATTTTTTTCAAAATTTTATTCAGAAACAGGGAATAATTTATGTTTTTTTATATGAAGAATGAAACAAAACTATTTCTAAAATTTCCGATAAAACACAATAAAAATTAAACAGAAAAAGAGTAAATACTACAATGAAATATGTACCTTTTACAAAAATTATTCTTGTTCTTTATCGAATGGATTTATATAATTTTCGTTTGTCCTAAGACTTCAGAACCTAAGTATTTAGTTGAAATAAATGTACAATCACTTGCAGTTACTTATTAAGTTTCCTCTAAATCTCTTGAAGCTTAAGCGATCTATCAATTTTTTGTTCGTGCTTGACCTTTAGGATAGAATAAGAAGTTTGTAAAACTTTGTTCAAATATTTTAAAATATCTTCCTAGATCAACATTGTTGTTCTGATTAGACAAGTGTGAAAATAAATTAGTATTTTGACTTAAAATCTAAAAATTAAATCAGTTAAACGAAACACTTTGAAAATGCTTATTCCTTTATAAATATGAGAGTTATCTTACTGAACATTTAAAATAAATTTAAAAGATGTATTTTCTGAATATCTTTGAAGATTTTAGACTTAAGTCAATTTCTATCTGAATTTATTAATTCTTAATTTCAAATACTTTTCCTACAAACACTCTATTGGACCATTTAAAAATAATTTTAAAGTTCAAATGTATTGCAAAACAAATTTTTCTAATACGCGATTAAATAGTTTATTTGACTTTTTGTTTTATTCCTTTTCTAAAAACATATAAGAAATGGAGGAGTCATATATATATATACATATATAGTCTTATCTGATTTAATTATAAATACTTGTATTTATTAATAAAGTTTTTCGATGTAAAAAGATTGGATTATGAAAATGCAAGTGTGTAGTGAGGCCGTGCTTCTCAGATACATTGTATCAGAAAGGTTTATAAATTGTAACATAATTGAATATAGTTCTAATATGTATTGTTATTGATCTGAAGATTTTAAAAGGATATTTTTCATTTTACAAACTTAAAATTTTTTCTAAACTCGTACTCATAGCAACCCTGAATAACATGCTGATTTGATAATACAGCTATTTGAACCGCTTAACATTTCAAATCTCATGTTCCTTTAAAACATACAGCTAATGAAAGGATTTGACATTGAGAAACAAGTGTTAATTAATGTATTGATTGTATATTTATACCAAGCTAATCGTTTCTAAACTATTTATTATCTATCAAGGAATCAAAAATTAAATTCCACTAATTGCATTGGAGTTCCAAAAGAAATAACATTCATTACCTGACTTAACTAGTTTGTTAAGAAAAAAAAGTAAAGCAACGATTCAAATACCATATCTGAATTCCATTTTAATATATTTGTTAACAAATTTCCATTTATAACTTGTGCTGCAGTGATGGGAGTGTATACGATTACACATACATCCCCGCACATTTATTATATTTAAATTTTAGATCTTTGAATAAGTTCTCTCTCTCGCTGTTTCCTTACAGATGGCATTACATCTAATTTCAGATGGTAACACATCTACAAGGAAATACAGCCCGTAAACTTGAACTTCAATGTATGTTAATTCGTCAAGTGTAAACCACTTTCCCCTCCCCTTTAGCTCTAAAAATTTCGAGTTCTATGCCAAGTAGAGTATTTCAAGAAATTTAATTACACTATTTTATTCAAAAGAAATCTGCAACTGAAACACATAGAATTCTTGTTGAGCTTTACGGTGAGCATGCTCTGTCATAAACGACATGCAAAGACTGGTTTCGACGTTTCAAAAATAACGATTTTGATCTTGGAGAAAAAATACGCTTTCCCTCTGAATTTTCTGGGATCACCAAAGTGTTATTTATTATGAACTGTTCGAAGCGAATGAAACTATCACGAGTTGCTATCGATTCTAAATGATACATTTGAGCGGATCCCTAAAGAAAAAAAAATGTCCTCTTTATGAGCAGAGTCAAAGCAATGTGATTTTGCTATGAGAGAGTGCTCGGCCCCATGTTTCAAAATCGGTGAAAACCTGCTTGGAAACACTTAAATGAAAAGTCCTGTCCTACGCACCGTATTCACCGGATATAGCTCCTTCCGAGTATCGCTTATTCCGTCCGATGGCACATAGCCTGGCTTGGAGGCACTTCCATTTATATGAAAATACCAAAAAATGCGTCGATTATTCTATAGCCAAAAACTTGTCGTTTTTCTGACGTGGAATTGGTATGCTGTCAGAATGATGAGAGAAAGTAATGGCTAGTGATCAGCAATACTTTGAATGACATGTTTTTGCTACATACTTTGAATGACATGTTTTTGCTACATACTTTAAATAAAATATTAATTTTCAGTAACAAAATCAGCGAAACTTATTCAAGGTCCTAATAAATCTCTAATTGTTATCCTAAATATTTACTGTACGAATACGTATCTGTAAGATAAATGTTAATTCTTAATAAAAAAAAAAAAACTCATTTTTTTATTCATGACGTTTGAATCAAGGCTTTCTGGATCCGTTTTATTTCATTCAAATGCTTTAAACACCATTCTGAATTTGAAAAGTATTTATTAACACGAATAGAGTGATTTCACTATTTAATATACGGTACGCATTAGGTATTTATAGAAATGAACGGATTACAAAATACATTTTGAAATGGATGTAATAACAGATTTTTCATATAACAACATTAATACAGCAAGTAACATGAAATATTCATATCTGAAGACATTTTATGTAGAAGTCTTATACATAACGATATTAAAATTGTTTCTACAGCACTGTGCCCGTCGGTGCGTAAATATTCATGTTAAAAATTTTATTCATTTGAAGCATTGCTATTGATTCAGTACTCATTTTTATGCTGAGAAACTATTCTTGTTCAGATGGTTATATCAACAAAAACAAACCTCTTTGGAATTGTTTATGTATATTAAAATAATTGTAATTGTATATTAAAATGACTTTTCAGTTTGTAGAGATTTACTTAACCCCTTGGGCTCCAAACTATGATAATAGAATCTGAATTTCCTTCCAATTCTTCTCATGGCATCTCTATGAATTATAAAGGGAATTTAAAATGTGTGTGAAATCTTCACAGTAAAATATAAAAGCATATTTATGCCCCATTTATAAAAAAAATGAAGTAATTGAGTGGTACATACAAGCAGTATTCCCAGAATTGCATATTTGTAGGAATCACATACATTTTAGGACACCCGAAAATGAGAGAATTTCATTTTGAGAAAATTTTGAAATAACTTAGTTTTTCTGTCCAGAAGGAAAACTATTTCATATTTTTTTTGAGTTTTGAAGCAATTGTTGCAAAGTAATATAATCTAAAATTTAAAATTAAATAAAACATATAAATATTTTAATTCCTGCATTCTATGTATTGCTTGTTTTATTTTTTTTGCTTCACTTCTTGAAAGTTTTATATCTTTGTATGCAAAAATGGTAAATATTTCACTTAATTTACCAACTTCGATACACAACATATAAAATGGATTAACAATACATATTTTCTGAGTATTTAATAATTTAAGTGTCAATAGGTAAGATTTGCTTGTGATATTATCTTAGTACCTTAAGGCTTTGTTGACATGTTGAAAACGACAGAAATGGGAAGATACTGCAAAAAGTATTGGGGATTTGAAAATAATTGAAAAAACAAAAAAAATTATGAAAATAAATATAAAAATTAAGGTTTAATTTCTAATAAATCAAAACAAAGGTGAAGAGATAGGAAGTTTTTCATGCTTTGGAGTTATAAATAGGTACAAAAACAGTCGCAGATGGAGAGATAAAATCAAGTAGAAAAACCCAACACTTATTCAGAACAATGAGTGAATCCTGGAAAGCCTTAAATATAAAAATTAAGCTCAAATTACTCGTATTCAATGCCACAGTAGTAGCAGTCTTATTTACAGAAATGAGGCTAGTAAACTCACTAAATCGCAAGGACAGAAATTAAACATTTTTCACATTATTTACCTCAGAAATATTCTTAAAATATATTGACCAGATAAAATTTCAAATATTTAATTGAATAATAAAACATCTGCCAAACCTAATTCTGCCCAAATTAAAAAAAAAGAGCTGAATATGAGTTATACATGTACTTAGAATGCCATAAAATGATAATACAAGAATTATGCTGGCATAGGCACCAGATTGAAAGAGAAAGAGAGAAAGACTAAGGGTATGCCATATGTCCCACAGGGAGAGAGAAAGAGAGAAAGACTAAGGGTATGCCATATGTCCCACAGGGAGAGAGAAAGAAGAGAGAAATTAATTTGGAGGACCGAGTTGGGGAAGTGAACGGGATGAAGTATTATACCGAAATAGATATCATGTAACTGTTGTGAACTCGTGCCGCAGCTGAATGTGATTGGAACTGAAGGTGATGATATTTATTCATGATTATAAAAGCCAAACGTTATTTTTTTATTTGGGGAATATGTTTAATTAATAATAATAGAAATAACACGAAAATAAAGACTAATAAGACAAAAAATAAGTTGGTACTTTTGTCGAATTATGAATTTCCATTGGATAGATATCCATACGAGTGCGATTTTTATTTCAAGTTCTTGAGAATTCTTTTGAAATCATATAGAAAGCAGACTTTTTATTGAATTTCTTAAAATTAGTTCATCTAATTTATTTCGTCACTATTTTGTCAAATATTTTTTAAAAAATTTACTCTCATTAGTCAATAGCCATTATCTCTCTTTTATAAAAATGTATGATGTTTATGCATTTATTTAACTAAAAAAACGTATGATAAAGAAAGTAATTTTTGTAAATAATACTTCTTTGGTTAATTTTTCTGTACTGAAGTTTTTGTAAAAGAAATGCATACAGTTAATTTTAACAAAATGAAACAAGCACAAAACAGATCAAATTGAAAGACAAATATTTGACATCCTTAAGAAACATTTGTATTCGCGCTTCCAAAGTATTGGTTTCATAAACTAATAAGTTATTTCGTAGCTATACTTATATGAAACATTCATTCTTTCATACACATAATTAACAACATTAAATGAAATATGAAGCGATTTACAAAAAGAACCATGTAACAAATTTTTGGGAGTTGTTTTGTAGCTATAGTTCTCGGTAGAGAGAGATAAATATGGTGCAAAAAAAAAAAAAACAAAAAACAAAAAAAAAACATCCGCATTCCTCAAGAAAACTTGTTCAGTGAAATAATCAATTTGAAATAGTTTGGATGACTTTGTGTGCTCGAACCTTATATGAAAATTACTGAAATAATTCAAATAATCAAGATAAATATTACCATTATAAAAAACCCTCATACTTGTTATTTACCTTAATACCATAGACTTATAATAAATGTTTTTACGATATTGTGTATTTACATGGGAAATGTGTAATACTAAATCATGTGATTAGTTTTTTTTATTCATGTGATTCATTGAAATATAATATATAAGCTATTATACCATATTTACAAACTGTAGTTCAAAATTCATAAATAAGAAAGATCTTTTTAAGCAAATTTATATTAAAAAATTATATTCTAACAAAACTATTTTATTGAAATATAAGATATCTTCGCATCCTTTATGTTTGCTAATAGCTATTAATTACATTTTATACTGAATAAAGATCTGCATTAATATTTAAATCAATCTATGACTGTAATGGATCCCTTTATTAAAATAATTTATTTTAAAATTATGCCTCCCGAACTCTGATATTACATATTTCTTTCTGAAATACGTATTAAGCTAAAATATTTCTCAATTTACTTGTTTAGCTGTGAGAAATATAATAGAAAAATTTAAAATGTTTCTATTTTGAGTAACCATGTGTATTAAAAATCTATAACCGAGGCACAATTTCATTTAAAGCAAAGGCTATTATTAATTATTAAATTCCTACTATTAGCTCGCACTCCTTCTATATATATATCTTGACCAAATTTTCAATCGTTAATAAAATACCTTTAATTCATCCACTCAAGTTCAAATACATTTTTTTAAACTTGTAGTGGATAACATTTGATATTAATACAGTTTTTTCAAATATAATTTGTTTAATTAAGTTTAATTGGGGAAAATGCAGTTTAGTCCATCCACTTGGCGCGATTTCAAAAAATTGCCAAACTTGGAGTTTTTTTTTGGCTGAACTTTAAGTCCGCGAAGTGGAACAGGGTAGCCACTTTTGGCAAAATACCGCCAAATAATTCCTGTTGCCAAGGGTGGTTGGGCTAAACTGTATTCCAATAATTTAATTTACTTGATGAATTAAAGAACAAGCCAATGCTTCTACTATATCATTTGTCTTGCAATGGCAAATTTGGTAGAGAGTCAGGGTAGAATCTACATACCTTCGGATCGAATCTCGTCGAATCATAAGATTTTTTTATTTGATTTTCAAATAAGTAATTTTAGTTTAATATGGGAGAAAAAAATTTCTGTTGTATAAGATATTTAGCAGGATATAAATTTGGGAATAAATACCGCCAGTGCAGATGTGTGTAGATGGCTGGAAAAAAATTTCTTTTGCAACTTAATATTGTGATTCTGTCACATGTATATATATATTTATAATTATTGTAATTATTTAATAAAAAATAACTAAAATAAAATGTTTCTTTGTTGACCTAAGTAGGAATTGACTTAAATTATTTTTATATTACTTGTTTGTGTATTGTTTCACACAGTGTTTATAAATTCCATATTATTGTGCAAGTAAATGTCTCCAAAGTTAATAGAATTCTGTGCCTCTTTCCTTTCTTTAGTTTATTTTCTTAAAGATATATATTACAATTACTTGAGAAGTAAAGTCGAGCTAATTTATAATCAAAAATTCGTTATATTTCAGCTCTAAATTGATATGAACAAGAATAACGAACAAGATTACAAACTCTATTTTACACTATACTAGGTTAAGTGTAAGGGATTGTTTTACTTTAGACTTCAATAATTGACACCATTCATGATTTCCTGACCCAAAATAAGGCTTGCTTACATAATAGTAATTATGAGGAATATTTATAACTGAATGGCACTTCTATTCTCGAGGATTTTAAATTCAGCTACGAAAACCGCTTTCACTTACAAAAAGTGCATATATTTAATAACTTATATATATATTTTATCTAATTATCTGTTTAAATTAATTATTCGATTGATTTGAATAAAGCTAGCGTATTATGAAATGTGATAGAAAAATAAAACAAAAATAATTGTATAATTATTATCCTCTAACTTGCAAATATAATATCATAAAATATTTTATTCACGAATATTTGAACAATTTGTACAAGATTTTATTTTTAGAAATTTCTTTCGATATATCTTAGATTATTTGAGAATATCAATGTTGAACCATCCTGTGTTTGTATATTTGTGAGATGGAGTTACCTATAATTAAAATACTTTTAAATTATTTACAAAATAACTGTTGAAAATCTGGGTGAATTTTAAAGTCTCCTATTAAGGGGTGGCCTCGGTAACCTATTGATCTTGGTCGCGGACTCACGTCCTGCGGTTTTCGTCAAGTCATGGGTTCAAGTCCTGATGCCATTAAAGACCCGCTGGATAGTCGAGACTGATGCACGTTAAATCTGTCGAGGCCCAAAGTCCACCCGTGGCGTGGTGTGGAAGTTAGGAGATGGGGTACCAGCTCAGGTATCATCCTCGTCACTTGACCGAAGATCAAAATTATGAGATCCAAGGTCAATAATCATCGTGTTGCTTCTAATGTGTCGTTAATAAAAAAAACCAATGCAACCAATCCCAATTAATGGAATGCATCGGTAACGATATTTTTGGGGAAAAAATTAGAATAATATAAGAGCGGTAATTACTTGATATTAATATATTACAAATGTTAAATATAGTTGGTACTCATTTTTTAATATTAATAATTAAAATATTGCAAATTAACATTAACTATATTAAGTATAATTACAAAAGTTAAATAGAAACCTAAAAAAAGTCAATGTAAATTTACCCTTCAACTACAACGTTATTGAGAAACGCACAAACAAGTTTCCTAATCAAAAGTTTTTCATTAATTAACGCTTAACATATAATGGATTACAATTTAAAACCATTTACTTCGAATTAGAATTGCTATTTAATAGTTATTAAGAAATAACAATAATTATCAATTACTGTTGAGAAATATAACTATTACTGCGTTTTAATAGCTATTTGCACTCTTTTCTCATTCTCTTTCCTCACACATCATGTATGATATTTACATCTTTTAAACCTATTCAGACAATTAATAACTGGCATTTTTTAAAACTTTTATTGGTAGGATTTTCAATTTATCTTCAAATGCTTAGGAAGGAAAAAAAAGGTTACCTTTCCGAAAATTTCAGGCATGAAAAATAATATTGAACTGTATTCCTATTTATGAGAACAAAAATACAAGAAATAAATATTTTACGGGAATCTTTATACAACAAGAATTTCAATTAAAATGTTTCTCTTTGCCTTTTATTTCCGATTTTATAATAACAATTAACTCTCAGTAATTTATTATTGCAACTATTCTGCACTTAAAAGATTTCTATGCATCTGAATCCTTTACTCTTAATCATTAAATTCACATACGGTTTCATTGTTTTACAATTTAAAGCGGAATCAAGAAAATACAAGCAGTTCATTGAACTCCTTCTTAAGTACATTTACGTATTCCCATGATGTACAGTAATAAGTATACTTCAGCCTACTTTCGAAATTATGAGCTAATAGAATATATTCTTCGTGATGGTTTTTTTAATCCAGGAGTCGTTTTAGCTCGGGATCGCTTTGTAGAAAAGGAGGCTATTGTAGGGACACAACTTTTAAACTGATTGCATTCATTACTTAACTCTGCATTTCAGAAAAGTTGCAAATTGTATTATAAAAATCAATAAATATTAATTAAATTGAAGATTGGCAGTTTTGATTAATTTATTTTTTGTGCTCATTTCTTATTACCTATAGCTGCAAGTACATTTAATTTTAGAATCCGTTTGATGAGACAAATACAGCCTATCGCCCTTTTCTATAATTTTTTAAATAAGGAGTCATATTGCTTGTTGAGTCACAGCCTGGAATGTTGATTTCTGTCGAAGAGCATCTATATTTACTCTTGTTAATCTTCAAACAAGAAAAGTTTTGCTCACAAATATATGTAGACCCAAATGTAGAGAACAGTTTCCTTTCAAATTTCTTCATGAGTGGAAGTTTTTCATCAGACAAAAATTTTGAAAAGTCAACTTAAGTCAAAACTCAAAATAATTGTTTCTCAATATGTCAATAAGTTCAAGCTGAAACTCCTCAGGTGCTACATCAATATCAGCAGTGATGAGAAAAGAGAACGAATAGAATTTAAGCTTAATTTTTGTAGAGAACTGAAATCTTCTTGAGATCTCGTCCTCCAAACTCAACAAGTGATACCAAATCTGAGCAGAAACACTTTATGTACTTCCTGCTTTTCTAATGAAGGGAATAATTGCCTTTTTCTGCTTGTTTTGTAAATAGACATAGTTTTGCTTTGAATAATTTTACGCACTGGGAGAAAATCTCAATTCAAGAGGAATTTTTCTGAGTGTCTTGGCGGGCCGCATATACCTCTATTTGTGCTCTCCTGTTTTGAACCATTATATTGCAAACAACAATTTATATGCGCCAGAGACGTTTAATATTTTTTTTTGTTTTATATTTTATTAAATGATACATGATTTTTCGGATCTTTACTCAAATAAGGTAAGATAAATTATACAGCATTTCACAAGTAAACTATGTCAAAATATGACAAAATAAAAAAATAAATTACTTAAAAAGAGAGATTCGATGGACGTTGGTGTAAATTCTTTGCTTTGTGTATTATATGAGTCTATATACTTAAATTTGTTATAAAGGCAGTAAATTTTGAAATACGAAAGCCGTCTTATAAAAATTGTTTGTGTTAAATTTACCCCAGATAACCAATTCTTATAATAAATTGTCGCAAATATTCTCCGAATTTCTGTTGAGCTATTCTTTCATTGTTGTACATGTTTTTATAATATGAATAAAAACTATTATGCTTATCTTGTTTGTTATTAATATGTGAGGGCAAAATGTTAATAATGTTTTGAAATGCAAAAAAAAAAAAAAAAAAAAAAAAAACTGAACTTCTCAGGGCAGAACCTCAAATATTTGTTAGATAATATTAAGTCCGAGGTGTGATAATTAAATAACCTGACTAGTCTTAAGAATTATTTTTATTAAAAACATTGCACGAATACCTTTTAGTTCCCTTCAACATAGTCCCCTTCCCTATTAATACATCGCTGCATATGAGTTTCCATTGTTCAAAGCAGTGATGCAAGACATTAGGTGTCACCTTCTTCAGTAAGTGTACTGTTTTTGCATTCACATCTTCTGCAGACTAAAAATGTGTTCCCTTCAATACACTTATCACTTTTGGAAACAGGTAGAAGTCGCACGATGCGAGATTTGGCGAGTACGGTGGGTACTCGAACACATTAATGCGTTCGACCGTCAAGAACTGTTTTACAGAGAACGCATTGTGCGACGGTGTGTTGTCTTGTTCCTAATATCTGACAACATCTGAACACTCAAATGTCGGTCTTTATGCACGATTTTATTAATTTTTTAATGTTTTCATCAGTTCTTGGTGTCACAGGTTGACAAGAACGTTTAGCATCTTCAACAACCCCTCGACCTTCCAAAAATCATTCGTGTTATTCAAAAATTTGACTACGTGACATGCATTTGTCTCCAAACACCACCTTTAATAATTTAAAACATTTAGTTGGAGTATTTTTTTTAAATTTCAAATTTATGCACAGCTCGATTTTTAAACTTATCATGATCGTAGCACTTCGACAGAATGTCTTACTCAAACAAGGATGAAAAACAAAATGAACTAGATAGAGGGAAGGAATAACGTGCCACCTACACATGAAGCATCAAGGTCAACTCCATTTCCTCCTCACTCCTCTACACCAAGCCTAACGGCTAGGGTATGCACAATCCAGTTATTTCAATGTCCTACCTTGTATTTTTGCAACGAAAATGAAAGCTCAGTATATAATTTCAAATAATTCATTGCAAAGTGTTTGTTTGCATGTAATTAATTATTTAATCATTTGAAACTTCACCTAACGTAATTGTAATGTTTAATTATGAAGTTTATTTCTTTTTTTTTAAATTCAAAGTTACAGTTACATGTAGTTACAAAAAGCAGATGTGCAAGAAATTCTGTTTGGTTTGATCTTATTAACGTCGCACTAGAAACAACACGAGGGCTATTGGTGACGAACAACGTAATTTTGAGCCTCATTCAAGTGACGAGAACGACACCTGAGCTGGAACTCCCTATTCTTATTTTCACACAACTCCAATGGAAGGACTTTGAACCTCGACAGATATAACGTTCATCAGCTCTGACTACATGATAGGTCTGCAGTGGGTTTAAGGCTCGAACCCACTACTCGATGAAAATCACCGGCCACGAGTCCGTGAGCATGATCACTAGACAACCACGGCCACACACAAGAAATTCTCGCGAGCGATATGTAGTTACTATACATACATTTCATATAGAAACTGAAAGATATATTGCTGACATTATGCTACTTATGCATTCCATTAACCCTTTTTGGCATTCCTTTAACATACAGAAACAGAAAAACGTATAGCTGAAATTGCTCCGGCATTCCATTAATCATTTTCCTAACCCTGTAAAGCCCTAAAACAAAAGCATCAAACTGTAGGACTATTAATTGCTGGTCCATTACATCCTGATAGGTGAGTAGATGGCCATCACCAGAGATTAAACGTTTCCCTACTCTCATTTCGTACAGAAACAGAAACATATACAGGTGAAATTGCGCTCGAGCATTCCATTAACTATTTTCCTCACCCGGTAAGGCAACATGCAAATCAATCAGTTGGCCAATCGACTATTAACTATGGGTCCATTACATCCTGATAGGTGAACGGTCATCAACAGAGATTAATGAAATAGAAACATAGCACTGGAATACATTTCTTGTTAAATAGAATATGAGCTCATGCATATTTTTTTTTATATTACAGCAATAGTAAGCATTTTTACAGCAATTTAGTCATGGAATAATAAGAAATTAAGATTCTTTCTAGGCTATTATTTATCTCGAAAACTTTATATTGAGTTGACACACAACGAAGACTTCTTTTCGAGGATTTTTAAATTCTATACAAAATTTCAGTAGGCATGCATTAATGAGGATTCAAAAACAGCACTTAAAGATTTGAAACTCTAAAATCAGTATTTAGATGGTTAATATTTTTTTGCTTTCTTTTTGTAAAGGTACTATATATGGTTGTAGAGGAACAGAATGCATATTTTCGTTTAATGAATTTGTGCAGATTAATAAAGTTATTATTAACTTTTCCAAACAGTTAAAAATTAGTATTTTAGTAAAAATAGAATTTGTTACGAAAGTAATACAAACTATATAATTTATTGTAGTGGGACAACAACTATGATATGTAAAATTTTATTTTTATAATACATTGTGGTCATCGTATATATAGGAAAATTCCATTCCTTAGGCCGATATTAGAAGGGGAAAAAAGGATTATATTCTTCTTTCTAAAATTTCTCAAAAATAATTTGCGCTGTCTATGGTCCAACTATATCTCATCATTAATGTAAACTATGTGTGTGTTTCATTTCTTTTAAAGAGTTGTAATTTATATTGGTATGGTATATGAATGTCCCTTTGCCAAATAAAGTAACTTCTATAAACAAAAAGTAGAGAAAAATAGTAAAATAGTATTTATTTTTTTAAAATTCTTTTTAAATTATAAATTCAAAAACAATTAGTAGACTGTATTACATCAGATGTATCTTCTATCTAACGATATATAAAAGTATTAGATCCTCAGAGTTATCCTCATTAATACTTCACTTTTTGCATGATTAAGAGAGTTAATCATTTCTGCGAGTGAAAGAAAATTATTAATTCAAATTCAGTTTTTGAATTATTTTTTTATTACAGAAAAATTGCATAATATACATCGTTTAGTAAAGAGTTTAGCAAAAATAAATAATAATTGTGTTATTTTTGTTACTAATACTATGAGTATTATTAATTTGTTCGAATTGATTAATAAGCAATTTAAAAGATGTCTTCTTCGTTAGCTTTATTTGAGTCTCGTCATGCTGATTTGTCCTTAAATTTTTATAATAATCATTTTTAATAGGAATAATGAATTTCAACAAATCTATCATGCATTTCCTCTTCCCTTTTCTAACAGTTCTACCTGTGGGATACAATAAAGGATGGCCTACAGTTTTTGGCTCAGTAGTCAATTGACTACAGATTTTTTTTTAGTTAATGACATTAAATACTTACTCTCCGTTAAAGCCACACTTGAATTCCAAGACGAGGGGCTTAGGTATTTTTAATATTATCCAGAGCAGGTTGGAGCAAATTTATTGATTAATCTATAATATTGTTGCCTTTCTTTTAATGATAGAATTTTTTAAACTACTTGTAGAAAAAAAAAACTATGATGCGTCATTTGAACCATAGGAAATGCTATTACTGGTTTTTATTATAAATATCAATCAAATGGTGAAAAAATGTTCTGCATTTTTTTCGCTATAGTTTTGATAATAGCAGATTACAAATCATGAAGCAAATAACTCTTTACACTTAGCAGAAATTTCATTTCAATTGAGTCAGCTCGTATTTCTGTACTTTGAAGTAATTTCAATAAACATGACAATTTTGATATTTCTATTTGGTCCGGTACATGATTCTGAATAGACTGTTATTTTCTTACAAGTTTTAGCACAAATATTTATGTACTTTATTAGTTATGATGAAATTTCCTGAGACCCTCAAGATCATTCAATTTCTGTTCAAACGAACATGTAGCTTATATTTTTATTATAATCGTGCATCCAAAATATTAAACATTTAAATTTAGCTTAAAACAAGCTACCGATGTAGTCGGAAATGAAAAAGATTTTTCTGTGTCAAAAGAAGGTATGAAAATTTCTTCGGATGCTTCCATTCAATCAGCAGCCATATGACTACGAGTCTCTTTAGCTTTTTGAGAGAGAGTGTTCTTTAGAATTTTGTCATCCTCATTCCCTCACTGTATGATAACACAATTTTGTATTGGCGTAGAATCCCTAGTTTTACGTATATCTTTGTACGGTTACTTGAAAGCAAATTAAATTTAAAGGAGGAAACCTTGTAATTCTTTTTTTTTTTCATTGGTACTATATTTTCAAATTCATATTGCGCCATGTAGAGCTCGTACATTCTTTTAATATTTAGGTCCGGATTTAAATATTTTTGTTTCGGATTATAAGCTCTTATATAGTGACTAGTGGGACAGAAATGAGTTACATTCTTTAAAATGCGTGCCTTTGATTTTATTGCCTAGAATCTGGCAACCATGGCAATTATTCAACAACAGAATTTGTTTTTTATTACAACAGTCGTATAGTTGACCGTCACTTACTTGATAAGAATCCTTAAAATACTTTTTGCAAACCGAAATATCATCTTTTAGGCCTTATAGAAAATAATATGTGAAAGAGAAATGGGAAATAGGAGATATGTGAAGGAACGTGATCTTGGAACTTTACTGTTATCCTTCGGTTGCTTTCTTTTTATTTCTTTAGCTTCATACACATTCTCAAAAAATATTTTGCTCAATTTGTGTCTCTAACTGATAAAAAGCCTCTATAGTATGTTTTCTTTTATCCGAAGTGATTTTTTTTGTCATTGCACTTATGACGACATCGAAATCGTAGATTTACAAATGTTTTTCAGGTATTGAATTTCTGCTTCTATTTCGGTACCTTTGACCTTTTATGCTTCCGTACGTTTCGGTCGCATTTAGCAAGATTACAACTTCTTTTTCGTTCAATTGAATGGATTATTGTAACTTTTTCATTTCTACAATTATTAGACGAATACAAATAAATATATAATCGTTTATAGAGCCAAATTTTCTTCCATAAGTCGAACTGAAGAACCAACAGATTCATTATTTTCTTTATCCAAATAATTCTTATTACTTTTTCTATCTTAACCCCTTGCCATATCATTTAACTTGGAACAATTTGGGCTTAAGAAATGCGCTAAAATGGTAGGAGCTGCAAAACTAATTTAGGAAATGTCTTCCTTGATCTCTCTAAGTCTATTGTTGTATTAGGTTTTACCCGGTGTATTTGAAATTCTCATCACGAATCAGATTCATGATATTAACATTTGACATCAAAATAAAACGAAGAGCCTGATTCGTGATGTTAAAGTTTGACTCAAAACTCCTTTCATGAGTAAAGCTTGTCAAAGTTTGGAAATGAGATAAAACGGTTTAATTTTTAAAAAAATTAAAAAAAAAAAATGATGATTTAGGTAAATTTGAAAAATAAAACAATACAAATGAATGTTTAACCAAATAAAAATGTGTTTGCTTACATTTTATACTCTGTGTTTAGTTGCGATAGAAAACAAGTTTTATTTGTACTTAACTTTAAAAAGGGTGTTTTTAAATTTCCATTTCGCAAGGCAAATAAAAATACGAAAACTAAAAACGTGTCCAAAGTTAATGTCTCAAAAGTCCTCTAATACGCCAATAAAGCTCTGTTTCTGAGTCTCCTTGAAGTTTTTCACAGCGACGGAGATGGTCTCTGTTTATCGGATATGCCAATACACAGAGAGGGCAACCAGGAATAGCAAAGACTCCAATGCAATTGAGATGCTCCTACTCGGCAGTCATGACCTGTCAGAAGACGAAATTCAATGACAGCTTATCACCGTGGACTGTTGGAATTGTCAAGAGATCTTCAGCCCTCAAACGTATTAAATTTATTCTGTCTGGAATTAGTGATTCATATTTTTTTCCCATTGATTGTTTGATATGCAGCCTTATAGACTGAAATTAAAATGCCACAAGTCTCGTTTGAAATAGTTTCGATCCCCTTTTTGTTATACCGACGGTTTACTCTTCCCAAAAAATGCCATAGTTGCCAAGTATCTATTGACGAACCATACGCTTCCTCCAAAAAAAACAATTTCCATAAATATTGACACTGGGAGATTTCCTCTGATGTAGGTTGGCTAGATAAAATAATGGCCTGAATTAAGGTTTGGGAATAAAAAAACCACTCTATCTAATTCATCCTCAAAAAGAAATTAAATATTTCCGAGCAATTCAGATCGGAGAGCCTCAATTCCAAGGTGCTCGATATTTTCCTGCAGAAGCATTGAAAGAGAAGAAATTCAAAAGAGTTCTGAACCTACAATATACAATTATATACTGAGACTATCTTAAAAGAAGCCATCCGTATATAAATGCAACCACTCAGGTTTTGGGTACCTCGTGTCGATCTTTCTAGAGTATAGCACCTCGAAACATCTATAGAGTTGTTCCTTTTAAAATTATCAACTGAAAGACACAGATTTATTTCAATCAGTACAATGTAAAGCGGATTTGAAGGCTTTACAACCTCCTGAATATCATGTGGAAATTTAAAATACCGTATGGCATCCCAGACAAATTGAACAAAATCTTTTTGGACTTTAAGATTTCTAATGTTTGTTGGATATAATTAATCCAGTAAGATTCCAGATCTAATTAATTTCTCATGAAGAATCAGAGCCATTTTCTTCTATGATAACTTTAATGGGCTTATTGTTTGTCAATAAAAGCAAAATATCAATCGGTGTTGATTTGAATGCCCAGGAATGCGTCTCAGTGATTGATATTGTAAAAAGTTCCAGTTGTGTCAAAGCTTGATGATTGCCGTTATGAGTAATTCACAGCAGTAAGTAGTTAAAGATAGGATAAAAATCTTATAGGTAGTTTTAAAATTACTCTGTCACATCACCATAGAGATCCAGCTAAAATCTTTAGAACTGTTGCTCTTCTTAAAAAAAAAACTTAAAATTGATTTAATATGTGACTTCCAGTTCAGTTTAGTGGCTACGGTAGCCCAGTGGTTAAGGCATCAGACTCGCTGTCGGCGGTTTTCGTTGATTCGTGGGTTCGAGACTTGATGCCACTAAAGACCCGCCGTGTAGCCGGGGATGATGCATGTTCAATTTGTCGGCACTCAAAGTCCTCCCATTGACGTGGTGTGGAATTAGGAAAGGAGGTGCCGGCTGAGGTGTCGTTCGCGTCACTTCACCGAGGTTCAAAAGTACGAGGTCTGTCACCAATAGCCCTCGTATTGCTTCTAGTACGACGTTAATAAAACTAAACCAGTTCAGTTCATAGTCAAACATCACTCCCAAGTGATTTAAAATTGTCAGTGTGTGTAAAAGAAATATTCATGTACTTTGAATCAGCAAAGAGAGCCTGATGGATCAACTGGAAGGGGGTCTTCTCCAAATTCAAAGTCATATTATTTTCAGTGCACCAAGATGAAAATAATATCAAGAGCCTGATTAATTTTCTTTTATTTCAAAGACATCTTATTTCGCTTTGGTGCCTGTGTCCCGATGATAACATCAATTGCAAAGAGCAAACAATTGACATCTTTTATAATCTATAAAGCAGAAACTAAGTCATTGATATATAAATTAACTAATGTAAAACTTTGAACTGCATCTTGAGACAGTTCTGTTTGCAGCTTCAAATACTTAAGGGAAATCATTTCCAAATCTGAGTATTACAAAAATGTTCGTCAATAAAACACCTTATCTACCAGAACATGTTTCTACAAACTTTAAGCAGTGTTTGATGCAGCTTCTCTATCCATATAAAATCGTATGAGCTCTTAAAACCAATAAAAGTTTCTATTAAAATATTCCGGTTGTCTAAAGTATTTTTTATAATTTGGCTAAGGTAAGTAAGCTGGTGTTCTGTAGAACGAATCTTACGATTGCCAGCCTTTTCATTGATAATTAGATTTTTTTCCAGAAACCAATTTAACCTATTAAGAATTAATTTCTCCATAATCTTTCCAAGGTCAATAGTGAGAGATATTAGTCGGCAACTACTAATCAGTTTTGAATTCTTATTTTTCTTTAAAATAAGGACTGCATCTCTCTCAAAATTCACAGGCACAACTCCTGACTCCCAGAGTCTATTAAAGGTACAAAGTATGGTATCCTTAGCTCATATCTCATATCATATCAAGCTCCTCATATATTTCAAGAATTCAACTAGAATATTGTCGTCTCTTAGAGATTTCTTCACTCTTTGGAGTACTTAACATCCTATTTCAATTATTCTAAGGTGAGAAGAGTGGTAAAGCCATTATGACTGTTATCTGGGTTGTTGAATGTTTGCTCAGTGTCTGATTTTTTTTTTCAATTTCTTTCTACATTTTTCTGGCGAAAGGCCCCATCTTCTGATTTAAAAGAAGTTAGACAAGCCCCATTAAATAAATTTGGTTCTTTTTTTAAATCGATCTCTTATTTTGTAATTTTGGTAAGAATTCATACGTTTTCATCTAATTACGTTTATATACGTTTTCATTTAATATTACCTTTGAAAATAATATTAGAAACAAAGGAATCAAAAGATTTCTGTTTCACCTTCAAGACAGTTCTCTTGAATAAAGCCATCTGTTTTCTCAAGAATATTACTTCCCTTTACCTTTTAGATAGTTCAACAATTCTGTCTGACCTAAGAATATACGGAAATATATTCCCTTTAAAAGATCAACAATGTTTCACACGTGTACAGAGACAGATTTTAACGTTAAACCGGAATTACAATGCAATTTCTCCACATTAATTCTTCACCACATTCCTTTGCGTCTTTGCCAGTTCCATGTGATTTAAAATATTTAGCAACTCTATCTCGCCTATACATTAAAAAGCATCACCAATAAGATTAACACATCAATCAATAACTCCCGAGACTAACATTGAAAACAACATTTTTTTTTGCAAAATTTTTTTTTATTCATCAACATAACACCTTTTAGGGTGATACAATCGTTCCAACGCTTTTCCAAATCTTTTC
>BMAW01056649.1:77168-92484 GCA_019974015.1 Nephila pilipes
TTTTTTTTTTTTTTTCGCAAGAAATCTCTTTTGTTGCGAGTAAATAGTGATAAACAGCTTTCTGAATCATCGACTCGTTGCTGTTTTTGTTCCATCGAAAGCAATCGCGGCACCCACTTGGAAAAAACCTTTTTCATGCTCAATTTTTCATGAAGGATAGTAAATACACTTCCATATGATATCTGTGTCATCTCAGCAATCTCACGGAGCTTCACTTTACGATCTTTCTTTATAATTTTTGTCACTTCACTCACATTTTCCGGTGTAACGGCTTCCACGGGTCTACCCGAGCGTTCCGCGTCATTTGTGTCGGTACGACCACGTTTAAACTCGGCAAACCACCGACAAATCGTTGCTTTTGATGGACAAGAGTCCGGGTAACATTTTTCAATCCATTGTTTCGCTTGCACGGTGTTTTTATCCATTAAAAAACAATGTTTTATCAGAACACGAAACTCGGTTTTTTCCATTTTTTAAACAAACTACAAAATGACTTTACTCCAACCTCGATAACTCAGCTGTTTCTGGACCGATCGACTTAAAATTTTGACACGTTTCAAGCAAAGGTTAGTACTCTAGAAAGATCTAGTTACTGGTTTACTACGAGCGCCATCTCTGGGTGAGTCTCGGGAGTTATTGATTGATATTTTATGTGTACCTGACACAATATAATATCCGTATTGCGACAGATACTTTAAATGCTTCAGTGAATAGGGAGAAAGTCTATCAGAGTTTTGTTTAAAGGTAAACGTTAATGGTTTATGAAATATGATGAATATACATCCTTCAAACTTATTATTAAAATATTGAACTCTCGAATGTCGAACTAACATTTCCCGATCACAGGCACTATAATTCTTTTCAGCGTTATTGAGTATACGCGCAAAGTGAGCCAAAGGTTCCGTTCGACCTTTCACGTATTCTTCAACATTAAGTACAGGACCAAAACTGCTTAATTTTTCAAAAATACTTTTTGAATCATGTAAATTGTATTCCTCGTTAACTGAAGCATCAAGTATGTTATTAAGATGTGGAAAACAATTCAAACACTTTAACACATCATAAATAAATCTCTGAAATGCTTGTGGGGCTTCATTTAAGCCAAAAGGTTTGTACAGAAATTAGAATAACGCACATAGTTTCTACAGCTTTTATAGTGATATCTATTTCTTCCATAGGTATTTGGAAATAAGCGCACTTTGAATCGAGCTTCTGAAAATAGTTCTCCCATTGAGTCTCATTGAAACCTTGTAGGTTGAGTAAAAAAAAAAACGGTCTGCCTCGGTTTCAGACTATTATTAAGAGTAGAATTCTACTTCAGATAATTCTCACATATTGGCCAGGTACCATCAGACTTCAAAACTAGATATATCGGACTCGACCTGCAACTATTTTAAACTCTGCAAATTCCTTGTCGTATTAAGATCTGAAACCCTTTTCAAACGTATTGAAATTTCTTTCAAACATACTATACGAGTTTATCTGTAACTAATCTACGTAAGTTAGAATGCATACGAGGTCTTGATCAAGGATGCAATGGCTAATTCCTACTTTATTTCAAGTAGAGTTCAATACTGCTTTTATCAACATAGGATAATTTAAGAGAAAATTTTGATAAACATGTTATTATTTACCAGGCTAATTTTGTATGACTGGCCACCAAATTTATTATCAATGACAGTTCATGACATGTTACTGCTAATTAATTCATTATTTCTAATGCTAATCCTGAAATTATAAAGATACATGAACTCGATATGATACCAATGAACATTATAGCAATTAGAAGCTAGGTGAAGTCTGTTGTTTTAAATGTAAAAAAAAAAAAAAAAAATCTCGTATCTATCACCAACTCTAATCAGATTTTTCTGAAAGTTTTAGTTTCAGAGCCATTTACGGCAAACAATTTCAAGTTTTGTTGTTTAAAACGTCTTTTTAAATGGGGTACTGAATAAACTGATAAGTATTAATCAGTTTATCTAATAGCATACTATCAATTAAATATTTTAATCAATTCTTTTAATTTAGTTCTTATTCAATTACGAGTAAATGAGTAAATTCTTCACTTAATTTGTTAGCCGCTATTACAATAGGGTTATTTAGTTTCTCGCAAATGAACAAGGGGATGGACAGTTATTTGTTTTCTCGCGAAATTTAAAATGAAATCTAAGCACAGGAGTTCGATTTTCAAATTTACTTCTCCAGCGCTGCTGCGGAACCTATTATTTATTTCATTTAAAGCGCCTCTGTAAATCTTTGGAAGCATATATTAATGCAATTACCTTAACCTCTAAATTATGTGTACGTATATTTTCCAATTATATGAAACAAATGTCTTGATTTCCATTTTCTGATAACATGTGCGAAAACTATGAGAATTTTTCCGCAGTCTTTGCTATCCTTTCAAGCTTATCTATTCTTACAGATAAGATCTACTTCATTGAAATGGGTAGTTTTTCAAACCATATCATCAGAAGTACAAACTATTTAATATTTCCTGCATCTAATTTCTGTATTTCATTCAGTAAATGAGAA
This sequence comes from Nephila pilipes, assembly GCA_019974015.1. Classification (NCBI taxonomy): domain Eukaryota; kingdom Metazoa; phylum Arthropoda; class Arachnida; order Araneae; family Nephilidae; genus Nephila; species Nephila pilipes. Next base: position 79,704 of record BMAW01056649.1, read on the forward strand.
GGTTTCTTTAAGCCTAGTAACAAATCGTAAATTAACGGATGTAACCTAATAGATTCAGGTTTTCGTATTGGGCTACAATTCTTTCTTTTAAAGCTATATACGGATTTTCTAATTCTGTTAATTTGGTTCTAGATGTGTCTGCAACTAAAACTAACGTTTCACTATCTGATGAATACCGAATGTAAAAAAAAAAATGGTTAATTGAATAGAGACTTTTCAAACAATAAACTTTGACTCATTCAAGCGGAACAAAGGCTCAACATTATTCTTCCCAAATAGATGGAAATTTAATTGTGTGACTCTACTAACTTTATTATTTATAAGTCTTTTGTTAATACTATAACAACATATTTTTACTTCATTATTCACCTTAATAATATTTTACACTAAACTGGAAGAACTGACAAAACTGACGAAGAGAGATAAATGAACTTACATCACTAATGGTAAAAACCAAAATAACACATTAGTTGCAGCAAAACATAAAATCTTTTCCTTACTCGTATTTTATTTCGAAAGGTATCAGCCATTTCGCAAAATTCATATAAACCTCGATGTTCCGCTCATAAAAATAGTAGAATTCTAAATATCCTACAGTTATGTCGGCTTCTCATTCAAATGTATCGTATTTGCATCCATTACTTACAACAAATTTATATCCCTAAGCATACAGGTAAGAATTGCAGGTGTTTTTGGATACGATTAGTGTACATCACAAATTAAATAAAAAGAATATATTAGGATTAAGAAATCTTTAAAAGAATTTACGCAAGAAAGATGTTCCTTGGCAATGGTCTGAAAAATATCATGAGGCTTAAAGAGGATTGATTACTAAAACTGTGTTACACTTATTTCAAAATAATGTACGTATTCATTTTATTGTTAATGCTTCTCAAACAGGTATTGAATGTGTTTTGAAACATGATTCTAACAATTTACTTCCTGTCACACATTATTCTAAAAATAATTTTATGCAATAACGGAGCTTGAATGTTTGGCGATTGTAGATTCATTCCATAAATTATTTCATAATTTTCATGGACAAAAATTTCTAATCATTCAGATCATGCAGCACTTGTTTAGTTTAAAAGTGTGGCCATGATAGCCTAGTGGTCATGGTCATGGACTCATAGACGGTGGTTTTCGTCGAGTCATGGATTTGAGCCTTGATAACACTTAAGACCAACCATGTAACCGTTGGTGTGGTGAAGAAATTGGGAGAGGGAAATACCAGCTCAGGTGTCGCGTAAAGTTCAGTATATTTGATCATGAAATTAAAAATCAAGAGGGACTATTAAAGTTGAAAAAAAAATCATAACGTGATATATATATATATATATGTGTGTGTAATTGAAATTTATGTTACTAATAAACTAAGAAATTATTTCAATAACTAAAATTAAAGAAAAACATTTTAAAAAAATATCACAATAGAACCAGTGAGAAAGAAGACATATCAAACTATAAAATAAACAGGTAAAAATTATAAACAGAAAAGTTAATGAAAGTATACATTATTCAAATTTAATAAGTTTACAATTTTAAATATGTTACTTTCTAATTTTTTCCCCAAATTTGTATTTTTTTTTAAAAAAATTTCAACTACATCAGACATTTTTAGTTTTTGACTATTTATCTTTCATTGAATTTACTTTCTTTTGCATTTATAATTTTTTGTTTATAGTTAAATTTGAACTATGCATTACCATTCGCCTTCCAGTTTGCAATTTGTATATGTCTAGTTTTGACATGGCTTTATGTTTTGCTTCTTAACGATTTGGTTATAATTTTTGCATTTCGTTATAATGTTAACTTTTGAAATAACTTCCAGTTTTATTGTGATTTGTATAGTAATAAAAATTATACATAAATTTTGAGGAATTATTCGAGAAAATATAATCATTTCCAATCGAAAAGTATATGGAAATTGTTAGTATTTATTGCTAAGAGAAATAAACTGAAGAAATTCCGGCAATAAAAAAATACAACTCGAAGGAAAATTAACGAATTAAAATCCTTTTGTAGCGTATGAAGTAAAATAACTGTAAATGCTTAATGTTTGTTATTTATAAAGTACTTTTTCATTCATAAAATATGAAGTTGCAGAAGGTCAACGTTTTAGAATTACAAAAAGCTGTACAAATTAAGTAATGTTAGTTTAAATAGTACTTAAATGTAAATAAAAAAATCGAATGTGAAAAAAGATGAAAGTTAATTACATTCTTAAGATGTTGAAGTAACACATTTTTTGTTGTTTTTATTTGTTGTTTTAACATTTGCAGAACACTTTTTTTTAACTGATTCTTATCATTGATTAAGAGTAATATTTGTTGTCTGAATTAAATTCTATTTCAAAATTACTGAAAATAACATGTAGTTATTGAAATTCTAATGAATTATTATTTAAATTTATGTGATTAAAATTCATATTCCTAATTTTGTTGAGTTCAAAATGTTATCATTAACGAATAACACATATCTTTGATTCTCTTTATTGTTTATTTTTATGTCAAATGATGCATTATGTAATTAAAACGAGCAAGAAAACTAAACTGCTGTTTGTAGAAAATGCAACACCATGAAGGAATCATCAGAATCAAATGAAATTCGCAGCAAATGTCAATTATAGGATATTATGCAAATTAATAAAGTTTCAGAGCCATCGCGCGTGCGCGGCGCGCGCAGCGCCCTCTGAATTGATGCTGAAAGCGTATAAATAAAGTGCTGTAGCGGGACGTTGAAAAAAGTCTATGATTATTTGTTAGTGGCAAACGTTTAGTGAGACCTGAGTATGCCTCCACGACGGAAGAATAAGAAATTCAAGCAACTTACGGAGTTTGAACGAGGGAGGATAATCGGCCTTCGAGAAGGAGGATTTTCCTATCGCGCAATAGCAGCTCGTATGCAGCGGAACAGTTCCACAGTGATGCGAGTTTGGAAGCAGTGGACCGACGAGCACCGAACAACTCGAAAAACAGGCACTGGACGACAGAAGGTGACGTCAGAGCGCGATGATCGACACCTGCTCCGCATGGCGGTGAATGATCGCACAGCTTCCTCCAGGCAGCTGGCAGCACGTTGGTCTACTGCTACAGGTGTACAATTGTCGGCTTCGTCAATTCGTCGTCGTCTGCTGCGCCGTGGATTGCGTGCAAGGGTGCCTTTATACAGGATTCCCCTCACGGCGAATCATCGACGGCTGCGTCGGCAGTGGGCTCTTGAGCACAGAGACAGGCGAGCTGATTGGCACCAAGTTGTCTTTTCAGATGAATCACGCTTCAATTTGTGGACCCATGATGGCCGTGTTCGTGTTAGACGTTATGCCGGTCAACGCTGCCTTCCTGAGTGTATTATTGAACGACATAGTGGTCGAACACTCGGAGTTATGGTCTGGGGTGCGATTTCGTATCATGGACGATCCAATTTGATACGAATTGAGGGTAATCTCAATAGCAACAGGCACGTCCGTGAAGTGCTACAGCCCGAAGTCGTTCCTTTCCTTCAAGGCATCCCTGGAGCTATCTTTCAGCAGGATAATGCACGCCCACATGTTGCGCGGACTGTTCGAGACTTCTGTTCAGCACAACGCATGCAACTTCTTCCTTGGCCTGCTTATTCACCGGATATGTCGCCTATTGAGCACGTGTGGGATATGGTTGGTCGGCGTCTCGCTCGTGATCCGCGTCCTGCAGTTTCCAAAGACGAACTTTGGTTGCGCATACAAGCGATATGGAATTCTCTTCCTCAAGCAGATATTCAACATCTGTTTGACTCCATGCCACGTCGTATAGCAGCACTTATTGCAGCGCATGGTGGCCGCACCAAATACTGATTTCGGACGCTTAATTTGTTTCTTTTGTTTTGAAAATTTCATCATTTATTTGTATCAGTACAAGTCGTTTCTGCATTAAATTTCATTTGATTCTGATGATTCTTTCATGGTGTTGCATTTTCTACAAACAGCAGTATATTATTAATCTTGTATAAATCACTTACAAAAATATTTCTTTTCTACTATTTTCTCATTATACCTTTTACGATGTAAAGCGTTTAGTAAAATATTTAGCACATGTGAAAAACACATCGAACATACAATCAATTATGGACATTTTAGGATCATTTTTACAAGAAAAAATGTAACTTTTGTGAAAATATACTTTTCTTCGAAGGTTTCGTTCACTTTTGATTCATTATTTAAATGGATTTCACTACATAAAATTCTTTTGTTATATAGTACATATAAAAATAGCACATTTACTAGTAAAGGATCATTATTGCATTTTTAAAAAAATCGATTAAGACAAACTCTTATTTATATAATACAGCAAACAATACTGTTTAAATTAATTTTTTTAGCGTATACAGAAAAGAAGATATCTCATTGATTTTCAATTTTTCTCGTTAAAATATTTATAAGAAACAACTATGCCTAGTCATTTTATATCTATATTATTGTTTGTTTATAATTGAAAGAGATTTTTAGAAGTTATAAAAATTTAAAATATGCATAGTATCATTAAAAGTACAAAATCCCAAACATTTTTTTAAAAATTATTTTACAAATTATAGCAACTTAAACCTCAGGAAGTGCTTATTTTTCTAATTTTCCTGAATATAAAATGTTCATTTATATCTTAAATTAATACTTTCATCCTCATGTACAGAGTTAATGTATGGGAAATATTTTTGTTCAGAATTTGTACTTTATTTCAGAGAATGTTACAAACACTCAGCTATTGATAAAATGTTTTAGTCAATTTACAGTGTTTTATTTGTAGAGTAATATTAACGTTGTGTAATTAAATATATACCATGAAATGGTTTTTTTTTTAAAAAAAAAATAGAATATTTGTGTTTGGTATTTGTTTACATTTGTCGGTGATAATTTACAGGGATCATTAATTTGAATGATTTTAATTTCCTACTGCGGTAACTCATGTTTGAAGGAAAAGAGAAAGAAAGTTGAAATATAAAATGGAAATATATATTAATACTATTCGAAATTTCTCAGTTCAGAAATTAAATTTGGCTGCTGTAGCCTAAATTTCATGGTCGTGGACTCACGGCTGTTGGTTATCTTCAGTAGTGGGTTCAAGCCTTGATGCCAATAAAGACTCACTGTGTAGCCAGGGAAAATGCTCATTAAATTTATCAAGGTTCAAAATCCTCCTTTGGCTGGTGTGGAAGTTAGGAGAGAGAGGTGCCAGTTCAGGTCTCGTCCTCGTCACTTGACCGAGGTTCAAAATTACGAGTCCGTCGTCAATTATCCTCGTGTTACTTCTAGTGCGACGTTAATAAAGCCAACCAACCAATCAAAAATTAATTTGTTAAATAAGTGAACGGGCTTAAGAAATAAATACATTGAATTTTGTAATTTATAAAACTGCTTATTGAAATTCAGCTTAAGCATTTAATTTTCAAAGACTAGAATAAGATGTAATATTTATTTTATTTGAACTATTTCCGTTTTTTATTTAATTTTGGAAAACTTTCTTTGTAACATAAATTAAAAGAAAAAAGGACTACAAAATTAATAAAATGTAAATAATTTAATCTCAAATTTTTCTTCCGAAGTACGCAGTAATCCCGCTGAATTTTTAAACTTAAAAATTCAACCACAATTCCTTTTACAAATACTTGCTACTCATCTCTCAAACAATACCTATGCAATTTCTTTAAAAGTATTTCTGAAACAAAACATATGTCACTTGTCAAACAAAAACTAAGTTATGCATAAGTTATCAGTTAGATTCGTTCATATTTTATTACAACAATAAAATTATTGAAGCTATCTCTATTTTTCAACACCAACTTATCAATTCTTTTTACTTCAAAAAAATCTCAATAGAATGTTTTGAAACTAAGATATATAAAATATTTTATGTGGGAAACTATTGCTCTAAAAATTAAACGAATAAACAACGTATATTCTCCTTTGAAGAATAGATAAATATTTTACTGAGCAGAAGTCTCTCTTTGATAAATAGAACACTAAAGAAAAAAAAGATTTTATTTTAGTTATAAAAATGGCGAAATCAGATAAAATCGAGTAAAGGCACAAACGAAAATGGATAGAAACAACTGTTATCTAACAACAGACAATTTCTTTAAGTTACAGAGTATAAAACACTTACTAACTATTCACAGATTAGATATAAAGTTTAGAGAAAATTGGAACAAGTTTATATTAGTTGTAATCAGACGTTAGAGAAGAAAGTAAACACAAAATGTAAATTCTCGAAAATAGTGATACCCAGTCAAAACAGTATCATCTTTGAATATAGGAGAGAAAGAAAAATAAAATATTTCTGTAAATGTTAATCATTTTATCTAGTGATTGTTAATGAAGGCGGAAATAGGTAATTATTTCTTAAGTTTTTTTTTTTTTTTTTACATTCTAGAAGAACATGTTATATGCAATATTTTTTTTAAATTTCAAGCTAATCAAAACTGCTTTATTAAGTCGTTATAAGATTACAGAGCGTCATGTAAAAGGGCATTTTAAAAATTCTGTAGGAATGAAATTATTGGAATACTAGCGCTATAAAAATTACTGTGTGTAATGCTTATAGAAGATATAATTCATCGTTGATATAATGTTTATTTGATACGCATAATTAGTAATGGCAACATTTTAGTGATTATCATTTTTTCAAAAGGTAACTAAAAGAAACTCAAGAAAAAAAGTTAAAATTTATTAATAAATAAACTCTCAAAATAATGCAATAAAAACAAATAGTTTTGATTTTTTTTGCAGGAAAGTTATTTCGACAAAGTAAAATCATGGTAATGAAACAGGTATCCTATTTTACTTACAATTGCGTAACGGAATACTTTTTTTTTTTTAAATATTTCCACTATTTAAATGTTTAGTAAAGTACTTATTTTTGTCAAGATGCTACGTTTTCAGGAAAAAGAAATAACATGGTTATATGAGTACAAAACTTTACAAATTAACTATTTTTGAAGTAGGATTTAATGTGTTTTAATGCATACATAACATATTTAAAACTAAGAATGGAAATTATTTTAAGATAAAACATTTTAACTGTTATTTTTAAATATGTATAAATGATATGTAAAATAAATTCCAAAATTTTCTAATTATGAGTATAATTTATCTACATAATTTTTTTACCTTTAATATTACCTATAATAGAGGTTAATACCATTTTAATCTTCTCTTTTTGAATATAAAAAATTTCTTTGAATAAATGGCAACTTTTTGTTTGATAAATTTGCACTATTCAAATATTTAATTCAAAGTATTTTTAATGACGTACATAAAATTTTGTTTGATTTAATATTAGCATTGAGATCCATAGCTACAGTGTTACTAATAATAATAAACATCAAAATTTTGAGCTATGAATGAGTAACGAATTCAACACCTGATTTTGTAGCTCTTTTAACTTTCTTACGAAACATCGTAATGACATTGAGATACATTTTAATTTAAAAGAATAATCTTCATAGTCCCAACGGAGGGGGTTTGATTGAATTAGGACTCTTATTCGTAACATCTCTGACTTATCGCTGCAGTTCGTTACTTTAACCATTGTAGTTTTTTTGATAAAATTTACAATATCACCAATTTTAGAAAATTATAAAAAATAATTTGCTTCCATTTTTCCCGTGACATTACTTTTTTTCTTATTTTGCTTCTGTTTCATGAGTGTCTCATTAATCATTATCATTAGTAATTCCTGTTTTAATAATCTGTTGCAGATTACTTTAGAGTATTTGTTCTATATCTGATTTTAAGCGAAGGCTTTACATTGATTTTCATAATAATAAGAACTGGAGATATTTTACTTTAAAAAAAAACTGGAAACTGTAAGTGAAATAAACATAACTTTAATTAGTGGAAATTACACGAATAGAAAATATTTTTAAACTAATATATTTTTCTTTTCCATACAATAAAAAAGCAAAATAATAATAATAATAATAGTAATAAATAAAACCCAAATTTTAAGAATATAATAGTTTTTCAAATTTTTTACAGTTATTCGTTAAGTTAATATTTTGGGGGACATTCATTTACTGTGAGAAAATGAGCCTTTCCAAACCAACAAGTTTTTTTCAAATATTCAGGATCAATATCATTCCATGTTGCACATATTTTACCTTCTAGCTTTTCAAGTGAATAATACTGCCTCTCATTTGAGTATACTATTCAAACAAGATAACCTTAAGCATTTAAGAGTCTATGAAACTATCTGGCCTCACCAAATTATTGATGATTCTTTCTTTAAACTATTTTGGTTGCTTTAGAAGTGTAGCAAGAAGCACTGTTTCGTAGAAAAATAAAACTATTATACCCTAAGTGGGATTAACATGTTAAAAGTTGATGTCTAGAATTCACATTGATTCTTCTCGTTATTTATATTAGTAGGTACAACTAAACCCTTTTTGCCCTTTCCTGTTACTTCTCCATAGAACAACAAAGATTCGCCTTTAAAAGGTCTACTCCATTCGATGTTTTTTTTTAATCTTGAGATCGTGTTGGTGCTATTCTGATCCATCGATATTCAAGTGTTTCTCATCCGAAAAATTTAACATTTTTGTAGTTCATGTTGCTATAATCCACTTTGATCCAGTTTTTCTTTATAACATTTTATGTCAAAGGGGTTAATGGTGTTTTCCATTAATTTGACACATTTTGTGAGATCACATTTTTTAAAAAACGTGTAACTGTTGGCCTCGAAACTTTTCTAACACCATACACAGCAACAACTACACAGCAGTAGACATTTTTCGCACCTCAACAAGATGGACAATGCGTCTTCGATTTGTGAGAGACAGTTCTGACTTTGCACCAGGTCTTTTCTGTACCCAACTTTTCAGTTCTATGTTCATTATAGTTTCTACAGCCAATTTAAATCTTCGGATTTATTTTTCCATACTGTGAATTAACATTCCAATTTCACCTGAATACCACACTTTTCGCTTTTCAGCTCTCACAAGTTTTTTTTCCACGACGTCTTTTATCTAATATCCGTTCGAAATATATATGAATCATATTAGAGACCACAGTTAAAAATATTTATATCTATTTGCAGTTATTCGCTTGTAATTTAAAAAACAGCAACAAAATTCTGATTTTTCTTATAATTACGAGCAATAAAAGTAGGAAAAGTTATTTTAGTTTTTATTTCATTAGTTATGTTTTTATATTTAAAAAATTACCAATTAAAGAAGGCAACTATATATTCTAATATCTATTAAAGATTTTAGATTATATAGTTACCTTAAGTGTGTTTTATATACTCTAGTTCCCAAGTATTTTTAGTGCAGTCTTTCAAAAATATCGCATGTCTATATAAATATGAGTAGTAAAGTGTAATGAAGCTTAATAAATAAAGTATTTAGAACAAGCGTCAGCAACCTATTATACGTGGTCTCAGTGGTATTCTATACCACTCTAAAATATATATTATGATTAAATTTTATAATAAAAATATTTTGATTGCCGTACTTTGATATAAATATTTTGGATCCACAGTAAAATTGTTCAACTACTGAACATTTAGAATCATACCACGAATTGAATGTCCTAAATTATACCCATGATAATTCGGTATTACTATGAGTGGTACTAGGGCAAGATTCATATTAAAGTCTTAGTTTTTATTTAAATGTATTGAATGAATACTTATATTTAATGTTGCTTATTCTTTATTTTAATACATATATATTTAAAGGTTTCATGATACGTAATATACAAAGTGAAAATATTGAATAGCAATACTGATGCAGGTGAGAAGAAGTACGGATGCGCCACACACCAGCGATCTACAGCTGCAAAATATTTGTACTGACACATTGAATACCATTAAAAATGATCCAAACTTAGTAGAAAGGGTAATAACATGTAGCAAAACATAGGTTTCTTAAAATTATGATCCTGAAACGAAGGAACAATCCGTGCATGAGAAGAACCCATCTTCACCGAAAACCAAAACATTTCGAATAAGCAAGTCAAAATTCAAAGTAAAGATGATTGGATTTTTTCCATACTTATTCCGTTGGGTACCTTTATTGAATTTTTGAAGCTCAACCAATCATCAACATTACAATCTTCGCATTCTTGCTGAACTCCGTGAAAGAATAAGTATGAAACGACCCCAGTTGTGGAAGGACAAGTCATGAGTCCTGCACCAAGACAATACACCTGCTCATTTCCCATTGTCTCTCAATAAGTTTCTAGTCAAGTATAACATCCCAGTGTTAGACCCTCTGCGTTATTCGCCGGAGTTTGAGCCATGCAACTTCTATCTGTTTTCTAAGGTGAAATCTGCATTAAAAAGGAACTAGATTTGTATCTTTAAAGCTATGAAAAAGAAAGCGTTATGCGTCCTGAAGGAGCTGTCAGAAGAAGACTTCTAGCTCTATCTTGAACTGTGGAAGATTAGAATGAAGTGCTGTAAGTATAAAGGGAGGGTGTATTTTGAAGGTGATAATAAATAAATACGTATGAAATCAAAATAAATGTTTGACAGTGTCAGTTTCGTTATTTCATAACCACACCTCGTATTCTTCATACATTCTTAAAATTTAAATTATTCGGTATATATTTATTTAAAATTAAAAGGAAACGTTCAATTATAAAAAAATGATTCATCTATCTCCTGTATTTTTATACAAATGGAGCAAAAAAGAGCTACTTTTACATACTGATGTGCGAGGAAATAACTAGTGATCCTATATTTTACATATGAAAATTAATATCTTAATTTTGGTGAATATTTTTGTTTTCTATGTCTTAGCTTATAAATATCAAGCTAAACAGTTTCTAAATCACACATAGTAAATAAGTCAATACTTAATTCCAGGCTTTTTTATTTACCACTAACGAATTTTATGGATACAAATTTAATTTTAACTAATGAGAAGTTAACAGGAACATAACAGATTCATTAGTTATTAAATTTAATGCAAATTTGTCTCTCATGTAGAAAGTACTATATGACTTTTTCGAATATTGTTTTTATAATATTTTTTTCAGTGTAATTGAAATTTATATTACCAGATGAAGATTATATAATGCATATTATATGTGCAATGGTTGTCCGTGTGTAACTTATCTCAAGTAATAAAATACTGTTACACTATCGAATATATTTCACTGAACTTAAAACGATCCCTCACCATAGCTGGAATTAAAACAGCAGCTCAAAGCCCTCCTGTATTGTTATCCTGTATAATTTGTTTTCTCACAACGGCATTGGAGAACATATTAACTCATAACTAAAAAATACTACCTCATATCATCATATTAGCGTTTCATAATTTCGCAGAACACTTTATAAACTAAAAATCAATTGAATCAAAATATTATATTGTGATTAACAATTTTTTAAATATTTCTTTTTAATATTTTCTTTACGAGATTTCTATACGACAATTTCAAATATAGGAAAATATAGGAAAAATGAGGATACTTTTGAATTTTTTTACAAAATGGAACGCTTGGATCTTTCAAAATATTGTTGAGTGAGTAACTCAGAATATAAATACTCAATAATTATAATTAGTTAACTCAAATAAAAAAAATCATAATTTTGTTTCAAGATTTATTCATTCTAATAAAAAAATGTTCATATTTTCATAAATCCTATATTGGAATATTTTGCATTGTTATATATATAAATTTTAATGTAAATCAATAATCGAAAGGAATATATTGTTGCCAATTTCCACTTCACACCAATAATCTGAAATTACAGTGATAAGAATTTATCACGAAATAGGAAACTCATATATCATGAATTCAAAGTTATGAAATTCTGGAATTATTTTTATGAAAATTGAATTTATTCTAGAAATATATAGTGCCTGCTCCGAGTAATCATAGTCCTCTCATAGGTGTTGTGGGGAAGTTTGAAGAGGAGATGCCTGAAGAAGGGATGCCTGCTCAAGTGTCTTCCCAGCTGTCACTAAATAAAGATTCAAAATTACGAGGTCATCGTCAATGGATCTTGTATTGCTTCTAAGTACGCGACGTTAAAATACAATCAACCAAAAACATAAAAAAAAACTATTTTATATTCAAAGGTTATTTCATATTTTTGGAAAGGAACAGTACGCTTTTATTGTTGATAATCATTGAAAGATAAAAATACAAAGAACAAAGAACTTCCCATCGTTTGATAAAATAGTCAAGTCCTTTAAACAGAGTTTTCTCGAATAATGAATTAGTGGGAAGAGAAAGAAATTAAACTCAGCGTCTAGAGATATCTGCTTTCTACCAGGATGTTTTTTTCTAAGATTTATTGAAACGAAGTAGGAAAACCATTAATGAAAGACAATGATGATTTTACTAATTACCTCTGGGTTAAAGAGGCGTTTGGGAGACGTTATAATATACGTAACGGAAAATTAGCCAGGGATTGATCTTAATTTCTACCATAAGTGAATTTCTCCGAAACTAATTGCTATTTAAGGAACATATTCATGGTCATAATATTTTCGACCTCTTGCAAGAATTGTCGAATTAGAATCAAGTTTAAATTATGTATTACCAATAGTTTAAAAAAGAGAAATCAATAAACATCAGATTATTGCATGTAATGCAGAAAAATGCCATCGGTATTTTGGTGAACACACTAAGAAGTGAGGTAAGGGTATGCAAGTGTAGTAGAGGTAGAAGCTGCATTGATTTTGTATATAGCTTTGATATACAATTAGCTAATAGCTTTGATATACAATTAGCTAATAGCTTTGATATACAATTAGCTAATAGCTTTGATATACAATTAGCTAATAGCTTTGATAT
>BMAW01056649.1:105537-143157 GCA_019974015.1 Nephila pilipes
TGTTGTGCTTCGTTCAATCCGTATTGCTGTAATTATGACGGTACCAATACATACTCATTAGTTTTGAATATATTGTCGTTGAAAAACTTGTTCAAAAATTTGGTTTGCATTTTGTTCTCGATCAATTAATTCGGAGATTCCAATTTAATTGCAACGGTATATTCATAATGCCCATTTAAAACAAATAACTTAATCATGATTCAATTAAATGCACCACCAGTTTAGTGCTTTTAATCTATAATACTCAGGAATAATGTCTAAAGGGTTGTCAGCAATGATGGTGAACATTACCAGAAAGTCTCGTGACATTTTTAATTTGGTAGAATAACTCTGGACCACAGTTGGTGGTACTGCATGAAAACGAGGTGGCCAGATCTTGGTTTGTCTATTCTCAACTTGCTGTCTGGTCATGATTGCGGACCGTGTTGTTTCTGTGGGCTGCTTGGGTTGGAGCCATGAGTACCTGAGCCGCCATATAAGGGGATGTTCATTAGATCTGGTAGTCAGTTCTTTGATAGAGTAGAAATTTGAAGAGGAGGTGACAGCTCAGATGTCTTCGTCCATACGATCAGTTTAAAATTACAAGGTTCGTGACTAGTAGCCCTTTGAACTGGTGCGCTGTTTTTAACAATCATATCTAATTGGAAGGGTTTCGTCTCTGGTGTGTTATGCCTTTTCAGTGAAATGTACAACATAACAGGTCAATTGAAAAGTCCCCGGCCTATAATAAAAGCATTTTTGTAAAATGGTTTTTATCCAACATAATTTAGCTAAGGGTGATACATGATTATAGCGACCCTCCAACTTTTCAGCCATTTTGTAATTTTGATTGTCCTTTGCTTCCAAAATAGGTCTACCAGTTTCGATCACCTCACATTCGACGAAAATTTCTTGGCAAGCATTCTTTTGAGATCTGAGAGGCAAGGCACAGGGCAGATCTAGAATACGGTGGATGAAACAGTGAAGCCATGGATTTTCTGTCGTTTCACTGACGTGTGACACAGGTCATTGTCTTGGTGAAACTTTCTTTTCTTCAAATGCGGCCGTTTTCAGGACAATAACAGCAGTTCAATAACGCTATACCAACGATCATATTGATGGTCTTCAACTTTTCAAGGTAGTGTAATGAAAATTATTCCATGCATCCAGACATCATAACCTTACTTAGCCCGTGTTTTCCACTTTGGAGCTGGTTCATCAGTGTACGAGAATCCCTCGGATGACTATCGATTGAACTTGGAGTGATAAGAGGGTACTGCAAATTAGTAAAAAAAAATTATTCAGTATTTGTTGTATCTTTTTCTTTCATAAGACTAATATTTTTTTAAAATTAATGATTTATTTTTGGAACCATCCCCCTCCCGATAGAGAAAGATTTAAATTTCAAAATGTAAAATGTATAGTTAGAAAAACTCTTGTAATTGAATACGAAAAATCGAAATTGAATTCATATAACGCAGCTGTGAAGCATTCATATTCAGTGTGTAAATATATCCTTGAAAAAATTATAAAAAAAACATTTTCATTTTTTTTGTTCACCAGATATTTATGATTTTATATTAAAATATTACTCCTTATTCCACATTTTGAAGTGAGATCTTGAAAGGAAGATAGTAATATAAATGGCATTCTGTAAAAATTGAGGGTTATTTTTTTATATAATGGCAACACCAAGAAACTAAAAAAAAGTGCAGGCGATTTTTTTTTTTCAAAACGTTAATCGAATGCTTATAAATATTTTAAATGAAGAAGACGATTTTATTTTCCTAGTTTCGTGCTTGTTTAAAGAACTGTTTTTATTTGACTCAAGAAATGGAGATGAGTGAATCTAAATTCTTTGATCATAATTGTGGAATCTATCACCATGCTTTGTTTTCCATAAATACTGTGAATGATGAATATTATGTTTCAGTTTTGAAAAATTTGTGGCAACACATATCGAGAAGAAGTCATGAACTGGTAGGGAATTGGGCATTACATCCCGATAACTCTACTTCTTTTCCGCAATATGTTAATAAAAGCATTATTAAAATCACGTCACATACATCTTACAATCCATATCTCCCACCATGCGATTTCTGGAGGTTTCCATCGTTGAATGAAAAGGTCCGTGGTATGAAATTTAATTCAGATTCAGACGTTATTTTAGCAGTGCCGGGCTCTTTTAAGTAGCTTCCAGTAAAACATTTCACTATTTGTTTTGAAAAATAGGTTGAATGGGACCGTTGCATATCATCTGAGGAAGGGTATTTTGAAAAATAATAATTTAATTTTTGTTTAAATATATTTCTTGATTTTTATAAGATTTTACTCTCAGTTTTTATGGATCATCCTTTGTATATTCCAATTCAGATTAAATTATTTTTCTAATTAATTAGACATATTTTCTCTATTTATGTCTAATTTTCTTATAGTTCAGAAATTTCACTAAAAATCCCCTGTACCTAACACGCCGAAATTGTATTAAATTTATTAAAGTTTATTTCACAAGTTCAAACTTTGGAAAGAATAAGAAAATTTTTGTTAGATGCAGATCGGAGTTTCTCACACTTCTTTTGTGGAGCGCCTATCTCTTACACCTTTAGTTTTATAGAATCAGATTTCTTTTGTCCATTCATTCAAAATCACGGAATTTATTGCTTCTAAATTCTTTTTTAACCTTGTTTTTATTTCTTTGTGTTCTCTTTGTAAGTTCTGTCTGCATCAGTGAAGTAAGTAAATCGAAAAAAAAAAGATATCTAATATGAAAAAATAATGGTGATTCAAAAAGAGACAATACAGAATTAATGCTTTGTTACATGATGTGGGTAGAAAAGAACTATAACTTATGAGAAAAGAAAACAATTTTTTATACCTATTCTTCCAAAGAATTATATTCTTATAAAGCATTTATAATTTACAGATAAAAAATAGTATTAAAATTTGAAAAAGTTTATTATCATAAATGTTTATCTAGGAAAACAATGAACACACACACACACACACACACATATACATATATATATATCAAAGTATAACTTATTTATCAACAGAATGATCAATCTTTACTTTTTGAGCTATTTCGGTCATAAATTCTAGCCAAATTATGCAAGGAAATAAACTAGATTAAGTTCAACTATATCGGTAGCATTTTCTCTCAATATGTAAAAACTTTCATGGTACCCTCCTGTACTGACATACACTTGGTATCGAACCAACTAAATTTTGCCAGTAGGTATCGTTTGATCATTTGTAACTCATTAAACGCACGATTATAAACGCAGACGAACTTAGTTCGTTAGAACGCATTGAAGAAAAGTTTCGCTATGCGAGTAGGGCTCGTCTGCAACCATTTGGGTCGAAGTGCTTCAGACGAGATGAATTCGTCTACGCTCATTTTGTTGCACTATTCGAATACGAGCTAGGTTCCTTCGTAACTATGAAAGGATTAATATAGAAAAATAATTGAAATAAGTAAGAAATATCATATAAGTAAGAAATAAAGCTAAATAGAATTCTTTAAAATTGTAATAAAAACTTACAAGATTTTTTTTAAAACTTAAGTAAAAAAAATCATGTAAGTTTTCATTACAATAGTAAAGTACGTAAAAAAGTAACAAAAAATTAAAAAAAAAGTAAGAAAAGTAAGAAAAAATGAAAAATAATTAATTATAGAAATCTAAAAAAAATTACGCCTCTAAACAAATAAGAAAGAGAACAAATATCAAAAAGATTACATGATAAAAAAAAACAGCAAGAAGATAGACTTCAAATATGAAAAGATATTAATCTGAGCATGAAGTAAACCAAAAAGAAAATGAAATATAACATTTATAAATTCTAAATCTAGTTTATGACAGATTATCAGCCTTAATATGTTTGAAGACGCAATTTTCCTTCCAAAAAATTGTTATATATAAATGTGGAAATTCCATAATTTTCAAACAGAACAAAATGCAAAAAGACCATAAAGCAATAAAAAAACGTATATATATATGTGTGTGGGTGTATGTGTTATACATAACCAACTCTTTTTTTTTTGAAAACGGTAGATACGTTCCTTAGAAAACCGCGCAAAAAAAAATCATGTAAAAAATACATGCGACATATGGTAAATTTAAGGATATGTTTCACAACTTTAAAAACTCTGAATGTTTTCCCAAAAAACCGTGCAAAAATGTGGTAATGAAATTCATTTTTCATATTTATGAAACAAAAATTTTTCATTTTTATTACAACAAAAAATTAAAATTAGAGTACAGTTAAATTCCTTCTATAGGTACATACAACATATAAAAATTCAAATTGAAGTTAGGAATAAAACTAAAACTAACAACTATTCATCGCTACTTGATAACAAGCGAGCACGTTTATTTCGTATGGATCAAAAATGCTGTTATCAGTAGATGTGTCAGATATGTCTACTACAACTATCAGCTTTGATTCAAATGAAGAATTTTGTTCGTTATTAACGGCTTCTATTGGGGTATTTTGTAGACACAAAATCTGTTACAAGATGCTGTTTTTTTTTTTTTTTTTTTTTTCAGGGGGGAGGGAGGGGTCTTAAGTTGCTGATATAATTCTTGATATCCTGCTACATAAAACTTAAGATTATGTTGAATGCACGTTTTATGTCAAGATTATGAGTAAGAAAATGTTGTTTGGTACATGTAGCAAATTTCAAACCTTCGCGAATTAAATCAGATGTTAATAGCTGAATTTCACCTTCGTCATTATTGACTTCTTTATTATCATAAAATGTTGTAAATTCGATCAAATCTTCCCCATCCAAAGGCCTTTCTGGCATCAATTCTTCGATGTCAGCCATTTGCATGTTGTTGAAACCTTCGCCACCAATAGCATTTGATAGCGTTATAATTTCAGAATTTACATCTGATTTTTGTACTTCGAAACTTGCACTTTTGACGTATGCTAGCAAAATTTTTCCAACAAGCATTTAAGGTCGATTGGCGCAACTGTTTCGTGGCAACAGAAGCATGTGAAATACAATCCTTAATCGTAAACTCTCTCCATGCTTAAATAACAGTCAAATTTCTTTCTTCAACTGAATCTAAAATATATTTAAACCTTTGATTTATGTACTAAATTTTAAATGCAACTATAATACCGAGATCGAGTGACTGAAACAACAAGGTAGTATTAGGCGATAAAAACAACATTTGAATATTCGGAAAAAAAATTTGAGATTTATGTTAGAACAAATAATTCGCATAAAATATGTATTGGTGAACCATGTTATTTCAAAATCGTGTGAAACAGACAGTGTAAAAAAATTGGGTATATATGTGTGTGTGTGAATGTGAGTGAATGTGGATAAAGAAGTTTTTAAAGATAATAGAAAATGGTTTTGTTTTAACGGTATAAGAGATGATAAAATAGTTATAATTTTAATATTTTATAAGTTTAGATGAAATCTAATTTAACGAGATCTGTTCTGAAGGAAAATCCATTGGAGCACGTCGTAATAGATTTTTAAGAAACCAGTTCAGAAAAAAATGGGCTATAATTGTAATTTTCCCTGATAGGGTATTACCTTTTATACTTGTCACATTCTTATTTTTTGGCATTAAAATAACATGCGTGGTAGAGTGTAATAATGTAGCGTAGAATATTTGAAATAATGTTGTTCACTCTTTTATGCTTACACCATGTTTCCTAGAGAATCAAACCTTATTTCGGAAATTTTAAATATATGTGTAACTAGAAGCTGCTTGGAAGTGCATGTGGTACACAAAAAAATTGTAAACAATCTGAATTAATATTTATTATCTGTATGGTGTTGTCCACCATATATATAATGGGCAGCAACAATTCTATGAGAATTATTGTATGAGAATTGATGTATTAAATCTCTTTCATACGATAACGGTATTTTATACCCTTCATCCCCTAAAATATGTCTCAATACTGCTACTGTGCAAAGTAAAGGAACTTTTCTTTTAAGTTGTCGCCCAAAATAAACCCGTTAAGTTTAAATAATGTTAAGTTTTGGTGACTCACGACATTTAGGTAACTGTTTCATGTACTAAACATCCTTTACATAAACTTCATCGACTTAATTTCATGTTCATGTTCATGAAACAGACTTTTGATGGAATTTGATGAAAGGACGGGGGCATTTTCAGCTTGAAACAGAAAATAGTATTTCACGAAAGTTTAATTGTACGCATTTTTGGAGGAACATTATCCCTCGGAATTTTCAAATAGATTTAAGCTGTTACTCGATCCTTAAAATTGGCTATTGATCCTAAGAAATGTAAAAAATAGCATCCCTCCCTATCAAAGATCTGCTTTCGTGGAACCAAGTAGTCAGGATGGTATCATTCTGTGGGACGCTGTCAAACATGAACTGTTCCTGTGAAGGAAATCTTCGAATTAAAAAGAGGATGCGTCAACCAAATTACTTCTTAACATTCATCAAAATTAAAGTTTTGAAGCTCTGTACCATTGATCAGTATTTTTTCATTGATGTCAGTAATCAAGGCCTTTGAGGTATAAAATATGGTCACAAAAGTTTAATCTGAGGAGCTCCGACGAATTGTTCTGCTTGAAATGGGACCTTCGATATCGATGTTTGAAACTAATGTTGTTTGCTCATCTGTGGATTTGGATTTTCATTCCATTGGTTGGTGACTCCAGTATGACAGTTTTCTTTTCCGTCGGCAGTTTTCCAGTTTAAGAGTAAGATGTTGTTCTTTATAATACCCGGGTATAATATGAAACCTTGATATATTATACATGGGTAGGTCCTCTTGCTGTTACCACAATTTATTTCTTTCAGGCATTGAATCCCTTACTAAGTGAGCACCAATCATCATGCAGTTCAGAAAATCTTTGAGATCCGACATTTTGAAGTAATACAGTAGAGTGATTATTCCTTACCTTATTAGTTTATAAAGCTAACACCGAAATCTTAATAACTCTAAGAAATCTCGTAATCGCCTATTTTGTGCTTCTTCTGAAAGTGTTTCCATTATCCTAACATCTGTGCATGTTGCTTTTATTAGAACTCGTAACTAAAGGACTCCAATATTTTTTTATTATTGAAATTTCTTCAAATTATTTGGTTTTGTAGTTTTCATTATTCATTAAAGTATTTTGTTTTTCTGTTGTAGCTTGTGGTACTGTGTTCAAAAAAATAAACTATATATTGAGAGAAACATTTGAATTGGATGTACTTAATGGATTTTGTATTTCAAACAATATTTGAAATTTTACTGTTTCAGAAGCACTTCTTTCGATATATTGTATTTAAAACTTGTTTTTAGATATTTTTTTAAATAAATTTGTTTCTGGATTTAAGAATGCAACCAAAGAAATGAAAAAATGATTTTGTATAATAAAAGGAAATCATACGAAGAAAAAAAATAAATCATAAGGAGTAAAAGTTTACAATGCGTAACTCCAAAATATAAGTATTTCTCTCGATCACTTTTCAAACTACTTATTTTCTTACTCATTCACTTAAACTTATCTTTCCAATGTGGATATCCTAAAATTTCATATTTTAGGAGAACGATGCAACATTGTAGCAAAAAAATGTGTCAAAAAGTCTTATAACGCTCCTCGCTCCTCGGATTACTGAAAAATAACACAAGTACGAAAGAAAAAAAAAAAAGAAAACTTTAAATTATGTCTCGTTTTCCGTCTGAGCGTGCGAATTTAGTTACAGATTTCGTCTTCAAAATAAGTTTTTTTTCACTGAGTTTGAAGAATTTTTAAAACGGAATAATAAAGTTAAAAAAAACTTCCGCTGACTACTTTTTACTTTATTTCCATCATAAGTTTTAGCATGGAGTCGAATTCATCACAATAACATTTTAAAAGAAAGCTTAAAATAAGATAAACTCTTAAATTAATTTTAAGAATAAATGTATAAAATAACGTTTTAAAGGCAAATTTAAAGATTTAAAGAGAATTTTTTAATTCTCAAATTACTTTAAAAATGTACGCATATATATATATATATATGCTTCAAATTTTGAGATGATAATCTTGCTAAATCTTGAGAAAGGAAATATGGAAATGCAAGAATAATCAGGCATTTTAGATTAAATTCCTTTATTGCATTAAAGTTGAATAGGATCTGAGAGCATCTCATTTATTTTTGAAGGCATTTTACATTTAAACATCATAATGGATAAAAAACAAATCACGATAATACAAATACTTGGGCTAGCTAAGCAGAAGCAGAACGAAGAAAGAGAGTGATCAATTGCTAACATCCGCTTTTATACTAAGGAAAATGGGGATGTATCGAAAATCTGCTTAGGTCTTCGGATAACAGTACTCAATACTCGACTTTGTAAAGCAAATGTGACAATTGCAATTAAAAAGTGCTAAAAGTCGATTGGTAGAATTTAGTTAGATGTTAAAAATAATGTAGATAAAGAGAAATGAAGTTAACCCGTTCACTTCCAGCGTATCACATGCGAAACGCTAAAGTTTGCTCTCCTGTGTCCAGCGTATCACATTAGATACGATCCGAGAATGCTTGCTGCAGCCCAACGTATCAATAGAGATACGCTTGATGAGAACATTTTATTTGATTTTTATTTGTTACTATATGGCGTTACAATACCACAAAATCGATATAGATAGGTTATTTGGAGTGTTGACCTTGGTGATATGGGCTTGGATTTCCCTTCCGGAGGGGGGTAATTGTTAAAATCACGTGTTGCAGTGCGGCTTTTTAAATGTAATGACATAATTTAAAGGGTACACTTGTTTTTGACTTGCTTTTTTTCTTTCTTGCTTGATTCTTAGCAGTTCGAATGAGAATTTATGGATGTTTATGAGGGTAATTGCTTTTGGTAACAGATCTTCTCAGCTGTTCGTTTCATTCGATTGCTTTTTATTTGTAGCGACACTCATGACGAAAAAAATTTATCTGGTACTGAGATTTGCGAATTAAAGAATGAATCTGACACTGATGTTAGCAAAAATAATCCAAATCTGAACATAGCCATTAAATTAAAAAAAAAGACGAAGACATGCCTTTAGCTCAAAATCTTGTGTGAAGCATCAAAAGTTGACAAAATATGTGTGTAAGACAAGTGACGTTGGACTATCATTGAAGAATTTTTTTTTTTTTTTTCATAAAAATACTATACAACAAAATAAGATTCATTTTTATATCTTAATATGCCATGTAATGGTACATCATTACACCATGAAATTTATGTAATAAATGTAAGTATATTTTGTATTTTCTTAAAGGATATGATTTTTATGTAATAATTTGACGTATAAAACATATAATTATTGATTAAAGCTTTTTCTTTTGTATATATTAAATTGAATGTATTTTAAATAATATATGTAAAAACCAAAACATTCTAATGAATAGCCGATTTTAGAAGAATATTTTTCACGAATTAGGCTTAATATTTAAAATCATCTGTGCCCGTGGCTTCTTCCGCCGGCCCAGCGAAGCACTTCTTTTTTCTTCCTCCGATATGAAAGTTTTAAAAAATAAATAAAATAAGGGGAGAAGGCGGAGCCATCTCACTCTCTGTCTCACACACTCACACACAGATATATATATATATATATATATATATATATTGTATTGTATTGTTTTATATTATATATATACTCGTCATCAAAACAAAGTTATACTTAAGTGGAATAAAAGGATTGAAATGATGTTGGAAAAGTAGTATTCTGCAACTACAAGAAATTATTAAAAGTGAGAGTGGATCGGGCAAATTTTATTGACCAAAATACAGAATCATTACAATTCTCAATAGGATGTTGGAGAATCATTATTTTTAATGTATTCTGACACATCTCGTGGTGTGGAGTCGTAGACAACCTAAAATATCGTAACTCTTTTTAGGCAGCTTAAATTTTGGCATGTAAATCTTGCAAACTTTCTGGTAACGGTGGAACCTTGACGGAGCCGTCAACAGTATTATATAAATTTTGTACAGGTGGCGGGTATGGTAATGCTGCTCTTCACGGACAAGCTCCTGAGATTACAGCAGTATGAACACGAGCACTATTTTGTTGAAATAGAGCACTAGAATGGGAGTTCACAAATGGAATAACCACCAGTAACGTACCATTGGAACGTTTTTCGAAGGCTTTTTTGTATTTGGAAAAGGCCAAAGGTGATAGGGTATCATATGAAATCGCATTCCATACCATTATACCCAACTATTTTGACGTATGATGAGTAACAACAAATCTCCAAAACAGCACTGATCACGTTTTGTTCACACTCGAATGTGGTTATCTTTCTCACCATGAAAGAAATGAGGCTCATCACTAAAAATGAGCCTCAGCCATTCCTCGAGGCTTCATGTTGTTTTTTCTTGGGATTATTTGCAGTCTCTGGTACCTTTATAGTGGTATCAGGGGAAATCTTCGTAATGGTCTGCATACAAGCAATCTTGAAGCATGCATCTGCTAATAACACTGATACTTTCAGGATGATGTAGAGAGCCATCACTGTTCTCATAATGTCTGAAATTGTGGCAGTTGGAGCATTTCGCACTTGCCGGACAATTCTTTAATCTTTCCAACATCTAGTTCATGTATCTATCCCAGAGCCTACTTATGAGTGATAACTTCCTTGCAATCTTTGTAACAAAAGAATGAAATTGTAACAAATATTCGACTGATACGCCTGGCAATTTCTGGTTGATAAGAGCACTGCAAAATTCGACCGTCAAGTTTTTTTTCCATATCAACAGATAGAAGATTTAAACTATCCCCGTCATGAACTATCCAACCACACCACGGGATACGAAACATCACCTGCAGAAGTGGTAACCCAGGACTTGAATACTAAGTGACAGCACATCCTCAAACTACTGGTTGCAAAAATATTCCTTCTCTGTGTCTAACAAAGACATATACACATAAACAACAACTAATGATATACAGGATACAGAGCAAGCGTCAAAGGACTCACCAACTCAATTTAAGACAGACGAGGAGATCAAATGGAAATTGCCCTAATACGAATCTCAGTACAATAGGAAGGGATGAATATCAATTGCAGTATTGGCTGGATAAGCGATCTTCTTACAAATATTTTTCTGAATTTGTATCATCACGATTTTACTAGAGAGGGAGTATGCCACGGCTCTCTTCAAAAATAACGACTGAAGTTAATCGATTTTAATAATTGGCTGTAAGGAGGGATCTCTTTTCT
This sequence comes from Nephila pilipes, assembly GCA_019974015.1. Classification (NCBI taxonomy): domain Eukaryota; kingdom Metazoa; phylum Arthropoda; class Arachnida; order Araneae; family Nephilidae; genus Nephila; species Nephila pilipes. The sequence continues at coordinate 116,702 of BMAW01056649.1, forward strand.
TGCAGTGCCTTTTGAAAAGAGCATTACAAAACGTCACCGGACAACTGTTCTTCGGACCCAAAGGAATAAAGGTTTCTAAACGCCACCGACACTCAAGATCAACTGTTCTTTTCCCACAACAGATAAAAAATCTTCCCCGAATGTAGTGGAAAAAATATCAGCAGATGTGTATTTGTAAAATTGTTTTGGAGGTAAAAAAAAATTTGCAGCAATGAACAAAATAAATATTTTATATGTAATTAGTTTGTCTTGTTTGATGCATAAAGCATGGAGAATATATTCATGAACTTGAAAATATATTCATCAATTAAGAATATATTCCTTGAGAATGGACTGCTCCTTTTTAGAGTGTTGCTAAAGAATTATCAGATCGTTATGTTAGAAATGCAAATCAAAAGTATTAAAAGCACCACTTCAAATAGTTTTTATAACATCTATTCAGTAGTAGAACATTATAGCTTCTCAAAGTAATGAAAAATCTGTAACTCATTATTGATGATTTTTCGCATTATTTTAAAATAAATTCATAAAAAGAGTTTAATTATTATTAATTCTTATTAAAATTCCAAAACGCTTGAAATTTCTATCTTATTTTTTTTGTTCTGAAGATATAAATTGTATACCAATTGTAATAAAATTTCGTATGAAAAGACATTTGGACCGAACATGCAAATGATTAAAATTTGATGTCCAATGAATGAATAAAGCATCGGAACTGAGCGTTCAGCAGGTGTATATAAAAAGCAATTTCCAATCTGATGGTCACATTTTCTGTTGCATTGCAATTTAGGATATCTTTAAATGACTGACAAAATACCTCGCCACAGGGTTCGAGCTCATTACGAGCAACTATCAGAGTTTGAAAGAGGTCGTATCATTTAATTGAAAGAGGTAGGTTGGGCCAACCGTGAAATCGCTCGTTATATGGGTCAAAGTGATGAGGCGATTAGAAGATGTTAGCAAGAATGGGCGGACAATGGCAGATTTCAGTGTCATGATGGTAGCAGTCGGCCTAGGGACACAGCAGATCGGGAAGAGAGACTGACGGTTAGATTAGCTATCACAGCACCTGATTCATCGTTATCGACCATCAGACGTGCGACCTGCGCAAGTGTGCCCACCATGACCATTCACAGAGCGGAATCTACACTCGTACAGACAGCTACGCCACCTGCCACACATGCCTGCACATTGTCGAGCCAGATTACAGTGGTGCTTGGCTCGATCAGGTTAGAATGATGCTGTCTGGTGAAGTATAGTGTTTAGCTACGAATCCTGCTTCCAGCTGTGTCCTGACGATCATCGAAGACGGGTCTGGAGACCCCCAGAGCAGCGTGCCGATACTGCTTTGACTATTGCACGCCACACAGGCCCTCAACCAGGAGTTATGGACTGGAGTGCCATTTCCCTTGATAACCAGCCCCCTTTGGTTGTCATTAGAGGCATATTTACAGCTCAGCGGTACGTCGACGACATTCTGAGACCTGTTTTTTTTCCGTTCTTTTTGCAGTACCCTGGCCTTATTTTTTGAGAAAGGTAATACCAGACCATATATGGCACTTGTAGCTATGAACTGTCTTACAGCTTGTCAAACACTTCCTTGGCCAGCCAGATCTCTCTCCCATCGAGCATGTCTGGGATATGATGGGAAAGCGACTGCATCTACCACTGAATGTTGATGACCTAGGACAATTGGAGCAAATTTGTCAAGAAACACCGCAGGAAATCATCAGAGAACTTTGTCACTCTATGCCACGTCGTGTGGCATTTTGCATCCAGTTTAGAGATCGGTCAACATCTAATTGAGCTAGTTACTTTGTAACTAAGTAACTCTTAAATAAATCATTCAATTTTTCTGATATTTTAATCATTTCCTACTCTGTACATAATTTTCCTATCCGCCAATTTTGTCTGCATCGGACAACTCTTTTTTAGCGAGTCGTTTTATTTTTTTGTTTGTTATATAGTGTATTTTAAATATATTATAGAGTTTTTGTTAATGAGTGCATAAACAAACGTATGTTCAACTATAGCAGAAAAAATAAAAAAAAATGTAATAAAATTATGACTAATTTTATTTTCAAATACTTTCAGTAAGACATTATTAACAAATTTTTTTAATACCGAACGGGGTTTTTATGAGAAAAACAAATAGTTAACTGAATAAGACGTATACATTTATATTATTATTTTTTTGACTTCTATAGCTATATCTAATATATCTAATCAAATGGAAACATTTACTTTTCTTGATATTTATTCTAAAAGAAAATGAAGAAAAATATTTGTGTTTACTTTAAAGATCAAAAGCTTCAGAAAATCCCTCCAGATAAAATACGACACTCGGACAGTACACATTTGTTTCTTACTTGACCTCCTGATATTTAGTAGCGATTGAAAAATTTATCAAAGTTTTTTTTGCCACTAAAGAGGTTTTGCTTTTATACAACCACATACTGTAGTCTCCGATCACTTTGTAGAGTGTGAAATGTACGTAATTTGTTTAATCTAATTTCCTTTCTACTAACCGATTTACAATAGTTTAAGTTTGAATTGTAGTCTCTTAATTGAAGTAATAGTGTTAAAAATAGATTAATATGCACAGAATTATTTTATTTTCAGTTTATAGTAGCAATAACTACATTTAGCCTAAAGCGCATTCAATTAATTAATTCAATGTTTGTTTCAATTTTAATATCTGAGGAGAATATCATCGTCCACTTCAATATATTATGATGTTCGCTTCAATTTTAATATTTAATTTAATAATCATTTTCAAAAGAAGTTAGCATCTCTTATAGTGTTGGCGCCATTGCTGCACTGTTTTCGAATTTACCTTCGCCAAGCGCATCAATTCTGAAATTGGGTGGCAAAAGGAGAAAAACCATTCTTCGCTTGGGTGTTATCAGATTATGTATGCTTTTGTTTTGTAACGGTTTTCAACCCCATGAAAATGTTGTAGTAAACACTTTTCATAGTTGCAACAAATTGTCGTAATAAATTTTGAACTTTAATTTACATGCTCCACATTTTCCATGGATTGTTACGAGTCGGAGAATTAGTGGAAGTAATCAAACCAATACATGGACATACTTTTGATTAAAACGTTATATCGAAAACAGGGAAACATTCAAGCTCATTTGGCTAATCTTTCATCGAAATCTTTGGAGAATCTGAATGAAATCGAACTTAAGGGCGTGTATAAGACACATTAGTAGAAATAAAAAACAAATTCGAGGTTATCAAAGAAGTCTATTTCGAAATCAAAAGTGATGATGATTTTAATAAAGTCGAGCCAGTTTTATAGAAAATCAATGAAGATATTCAAGAGTTTCAGTTGAATGTAAAACTACATGTTTATATATTTAGTGAAATGAACAAATGTAAAGTTTAAGAAAATAGCTGTGCGAACGATGTAAATAATGTTCGATTGCTTGAAATTCCATTTTTACCTCAATTTGACGGACAATATTATATTTGGAATACTTTTGAAATTCAACTTCAGAACTTTAGACAAAATAATCCGTAGTTAACGGATTTTCAAAAGGTCTACCTTTTAAATTTTTCCCTTAAAAGTGCTACAAAGCAAATGCCGGCACTAAATGATGATTACGAATCCTTGTTTAAAGCTTTTACGCTTGAGTATGAAAATATCAAATTTACTAATGGTTTCTAATTAATATCCAAAGCATAATTAATTACAAACCATTAGTAAGGGAAGACCATGCAGATCTTCGTCTATTAATAGATACCTTGCAGAAAATTATTCGTTCTCTAGAGGTACTAATATTCGATTGCAATAACTCTGTTGATATTTTGATAATTTAATTTAGTTGAAATTGGATAATGAAACACACAAATTGTTGCAATTGATGGTTGACATCAGTGAAGTACCTACTTGAGAAACGATTTTAAGTTTCTTGGGACAAAGATGTAAAATTTAGATAATTTAAATTATTCTGCTTGCTTTGATTAAAAACCTGAGTTACTGAACGCCACTGGTAATTACTGAAAAAATTCCTTTTTATCTCACAATTTAAAAAACTTTTTAATAAAATCTGCTTCATAATATTATATACTTTATGAAGGAAGTAATTCTTTATAGAAATGTGAAATGTTTTTAAAAATAAAAGTATTCATACGTTTCAATTTTTGTATATTCAAAAATATCTGTCATAATTGTTTGAATTCATTTCATAAATTGGATGAATGTATTTCAAAAACCAGATCTTCTGATCGTAAACTAAAACATAATTATTTGTTATATAGAAAAGAAAATTCAGAAATTTTGGATTAACGCATTAGTCAATCGTTTTATATATATATGCAACTGTAGATGTGTAAATGGTACTGTCCCAATTTCTCCCCCATGTGGCTTCTTCAGCACTTGATGAAAATGATTTGACTGGGATTATACAGAAAGTGAAGTAATAATTCACAAAATTTTATTTCCGAAGCTAAACCAACTCGTGTTCTTCTCAATACTGTATCAGTTTACGTGAAAGATATTTGCGGAGAATGTAAACAGTGTAGAGCGACAGCGCTTTTCAAGTTTTTTTGTAACAAATGTTTGCTCTACATTTTAAGGTTTGAAAAGAAATAAAATTAATGCTCCAATCCTCGGATTAAATGACGTTTTTGTAACAGTTGGTCCACAAATATATATTATGATTTCTAGAAAAAAAGTTATGATTTTATAACAGACTTTGAATGTTTAGTAGTTCCAAAAATTACTGATTTCACACCAACTTATCGATTAAATATTTCTAACATACAATTACCCACGGAAATCACATTGGCAGACACTCAATTTTTTGAACCTTCGAATGTTGATATTTTGTTTGGATCAAAAACATTTTTTTGAAATTTTAAAGCCCAATCAAATTAGAATAAATAAACAAATATTGCTCCCAAACACATATTTTGGATATTTAATTATTGGAAGTGTGCAAAGTGATACCACCGAAAGACTTTGAAATTTAGCTGTAGAAAACACAAATTAGGATCATACTTTATGACCATTCCAGGAAGTAAACTTTACAAGAAAAACAACCTCATCATTTAAAGTGTTTCCTTGCTAATAGAGTTGTGCAAATAACAGATCTAACTAGCAAATCTGAATAGCATTACATCAAATGAGATGTCAATTCATCTGATCCCCTGTCAAGAGATATTTCTGTTGATGAGCTTATTGGAAACAGTCTTTGGTATTCTGGAGCAGAGTTTCATCACAGTGACACTAACCTTCCAAATTATCGGGATTATTCAAGTATTAATACCATATTTACGAAAGAAATGAAGCGAATAGTGAATACTTACGTTCAATCTACAGTGGATGACTTTCTTGACAATTTTTGTGAACTTCCAAGTAATTATTTAATATTTAGAAATCTAAATTTTACAGTTAGGTTCCAGATGAAGTTGCAGGAAGTGAGAGTAGCTGATTAATTTATTACCTATGTAGAACTTAACTATGTGCATGATGTTTAATAAGGCATGCGCAAGCACAAGAATTTGATGAGAGATAGAGGATTTAAAATAAGGTAAAAGTGTATCACATCAAAGTAAGTTGAAATTTCTTAAACATTTTTCTAGATTAAAATCTAGGTTTGCGTGTTCGAGAGAAGCTAATTAATTCAGAATTATGTGAGCATACTAAACGTCCTTTTATTTTACCGAACATTCCTAAACTTACAACATTTATATTGGAGTATTTTCATAAAAAGTTCTTACACATATGACTCAGTTCCTTATTTCACCTTGTGAGCCAATAATTTTGGCGAATTAATGGTAGAAATCAATGCAGAAAAATCGTGCATAATTGAGAAACTTGTTCTAAAAACAAACCAAATTTAGTTACTCAAATGGGAAATTTGCCTAAACAGTGAGTGATAGAAACCTTTCCTTTTTACTATACTGGTGTAAATTATTGTGAACAGATTTTCGTTAAATTTAAAAATCAGCTTAAGGGAATTCTTTGTAAAATTTATGTGGCTGTTTTTGTGTGTCTCATGCAGTTCTCTTGGAAATCGTGACTGAACTATTTTCAGATGCATTCATCGCTACCTTAAAACTTTTTTTTCTCTCAGCAAGGTAAATGTGTTAGCATAATTTCAGGTAATGCCAAAAATTTCGTAAAAGCATCAAAGGAATTGAAAATATTACATTATCTTGTACAGCAATTAGATGGGAAGGTGGCTAGTATTCTCTTCGCTGAAGGGATATATTGAATAATTATACCACCCAAATCATCAGCTTCAGAAGAATTTAGGAAGGTGGAGTTAAACTATTTAAATTTCATTTAAAATAAATTATTTGAAAATTATCATTGACTCTAAAAGAATTCCTCACAGTAAATGTTCAAACTGAATGAATTTTGAATTCTTGAGCTCTCATTCCCCTTTCTGTCGAATTTGAAAACTTTGAAGTTTAACACCTGGTTACTTTCTCATCAGACGAGCTATTATTAACCAGATCAGTAGAACTAGATTTAAGTACTATAAATACTAATATTTGTTAAAAATAGAAAAATATCTAAATGTGTATCAAATATTTGGAAGTAATGAAAAAAAAAGAGAGATATTTTAACAATTTACAAGCCCGTAGTAAATGGTAATTTGATAAATCAAATATGCAACTTAATAGTGTTGTATAGCTAAAGGAGGATAATCTTCTGAAGGCTTATTGGATTATGGGAAAAATAGTTCAGACATACCCAGATATTGATGGTAAAATTCGAGTTGTTCAGATAAAATTGTCAAATATTGTAATTTTTTAAAAACGAACCATTTCAAAAACTACTGTTCCGTCTATTGTTTATTCAGAATATTGAAATAGTATTTTTATTGTCAAATTGAAATCTTATATTTTACTGAAATTGATTCTGGATTGTTTCATAATTCGGTACTTTTCCATTTCGCCAGTTCAAGAAATAAAGTTGACAAAAATGATACAACTGACACCAATCGGAATATGTGTATGTTATTATATGTTGTCGCCAATACAGTGTACTTGGCAAGATTTGTGCTGGTCAAATGTAAAAGTATCTATTATTCTTATAATTATTGTGTAAATAATTTGTATATCAGGATCATGTGAACCCTTTATTGTTTTGATATGATAATAAAAAAAAAACCCGGCGGGATGTTAGCTCCATCATTTCACTGTTGGAGAATTCAGCTTCTTCAAGCGCTCCAGTACGCCAATAGGGTGGCAAAAGAAGGAAAATCATTATTCTCTTGGGCGTTATCAGATTATGTGTACTTTCGTTTTGTAGAGGGTTCAAGCCTATGAAAATGTTGTAATAAACATATTTCATAATTGCAGCGAATTGTCGTCGAAAGGCCACACATTCCAGAAAACTTAATGTGTTTTTTTTACAAAATTCCCTTAGAATATTAAAAGGAGCCTTCATTATTTATATTAGTTTGGTTATAAGTTAAAATATGGATTAAAATTTTTAAATATTATTTCTTTCATTTATTATTGTTGTTCTTTATCAAAATAATATTAATATATATATATATATATATATATATAATCAAGGAATAATTAAGTGAATTAATTAACAAAAGTACAGAAACAAAAAAAAATTAAAACTAAAGAGAAGCATTTTTTGTTACAAAAGGAAAAATGAAATCTTATTAATTAATTCTTAAAGATTAGAAAAATAAAACAGAAAGGAAAGATACCTATTATTTTTATATGCTTGGATAAAAACAAGAGGAACACCAAAACATTACAAAACAATTAAGTAAGAGACAGTTATACCACAAAAATTACTAAACCAATAACCAATGGCCGAAACATAAGACCTCATACAAGAAAAAGTACAAACAAAGCTTGAGAAATCAATACTAATTAGAATGAAAAACCATCAAGAAAAAGAAGTATAACATTTTTAAATTCTGAATTTCTTTTTAGATACGTTTACCGCTGGTTAACAATATTTACTGGTTAAATGTAATACTTAACTATTGCTGGTTAAACAATGTTTTTTTTCCTAAACAGACAAAATCTTGTAATCCAAAACAGTATTAAAAAGTTAAAAAATGGAGATGAAAAAGAAGAAATTAAATAAAACATATGCTGATAGAGTAAAATATATAATGTATTACCTCATGAAAATAGAAAGAGGTCAATCTAAGTATTAATACAAAATAATGAAAAAGAGATGTCTCAAACTTATATGAGACGTTGTTCACAGCAAGAAAATTAATACAAAAACCCTGATCTAATGGATACATAACGTATATTGGAAGTATACAACAATTCCTTCTTTCACAGATAAATAATTTTGAAGCAGGTGAATTATAAAAATACATTTAAAACTTAAAATTTAAATTGCAAAATAAGGAAAAGTTTTTGAAACAATTATAAGCAAAAGTTAAAAACAAATTTATTAAATTTTACAATTATTATAAGAATTATCTTTCATTTGATGGAAGAACTTTCTTTTCATTTGATTGTTGATCAGGACTTGTTTAATTGTGAGTAGTAATGGTAAGAAAAGGAAATGACAATGGGTGTAACATTTTTTTTAAAAAATAACTTCATGTTTTTAAGTTTGATAGCAAGAGATTGTCAGTTTTTATTCAAATTTATTAACTAAATAAAATAATAATGTTGAGGAAATATAAGCGAAGAGTTTCTAATCTATATTAAGTTCGAACAAAAGATTTTAATTGATAATGATGCTAACATATATGAAAAAAAACTATATAGCAAAACAAACAATTATAATAAATGTATGTATTTCCTATTTAAAATTAATAATGAAAAACACGATATTAAATTTGTCTATACTTTTTTAGTTGTGCAGTAATGAAATAAAAATGCTGGTTAATAATAAGAACTAATTTGCTTATTTAAAGTACTAATAATAAGTACTAATTTGCTTATGTAAATTAAGAAAAATATTTTATAATTAAATGTCTCATTTATCGTTTATTTTATTTGTTGATGTATTCAATTTTAAAATACTGAAATTATTTTGCTTTTCTTAAAACTCTTTGAGATTATTGTTTTGAGATTTGTGGTTATTTTTATTTCATTAAATGTGGTTTAATATAGATAGAAACATTCAAATTTTCCGTGGAGACCACATTTATTTCCTAAATTGATTGCCCGTGTGAGCTTAGAATGGAAGTGAACTACATTTTCTTGTTTAAACATAACGATACTTCTAGATGCTGTCGGGAGGAACTTGTAATTTAGTTAATCTATCGTCATCCTATTGTGATAATATCTCAATATTATTGCTGAAGACTAAACTTGAAATCCATGGAAATTAGGCTGAGGATAGCTCACATATTTCAGTATTCCCGTAAATAGGACCCGAATAGGAAATCCGGAATAATTAAACTGAGGTGAAGAAAAAGTAAGCCACCAGTTTAAAACTTCAATCGTTTCTTATGTTTTTTTTACTACAATTCCTTAACTACGAGTTTCCTAACCTGTGGTTACTGATTTAATTTCATTGAGTAAAATAGGTTCCATGGCCTCTATTGACTATCTCGTCAGCAATCGTTATTGCATGCATACAACAGCTTAAAATCGCAGAGCAATCAGAATCTGTTCGACTGGAATTAAGACTTTATAAAAAGTGGTTTTGTTCTCTAATTTCTCTTGAATTAGTAGGGTCAGTTCAATGACACTTTTTTTTTTTTTTTTTTTTTGCTAACTGAATTTTTTTCCGAAACTGGAAGTCATCCATTTTTATAAATATATTGTTTATTTTCCTTGCTTTCATCTCATTTTCTGGTTTTCAATTTTTCTAAATAATCTAATTGAGTTATCCATGAAATTTTCTTAATTTTATCCATCGTTAGAACTAAAATGTATTCCAACCCAACACTGTTCACATACACTCACAAACGGTAAATATATCAAAAATAACTAACCAGGCAAGCGCAATTAAAAGTAACCCAGCTTTCAGCTCGGTCAAAATTTCCTAACCTGAACTGAGGTTAGAGAATGAATCTGCGACGGTGAAATGAGTTTACGGCGAAACTTTGGTTTTCTTCCTTTGACTGCTGGTCCAGTTGATGATGAATACTGGGTTAGTTACAATTCTCACTTTTTTTCTATTTGTGTGAACTTTAATTTGGCTTACTTTAATCTGAGACTTACTTTTTCTATGCAAGACTTTCTAGGAATTTGCACATTATACAGATGAATAAAAATGGCACTTTTTTAGCTTTTGTACCGTCATGAAAGAGTATCTAGATCATTTTTAATTTTGGAAGAAATTGAAGTTAATTAAAAATAAGGGTAAGCCCTCGCAAAATATTAAATATCTGATTTTGAATATTCCTCTCACATTTTGAAGTAAATTACCGAAAATTCTAACATCTCTCTTTTACATGCCATGAAAAAAGTCTTAGTAGTAAGTTTTAACTTTGATTTTAATAAATGAAATCAACATTTTTGTTTTTAAGCACGTATTGTGTCATTGGCCAAGCTGTGAAGCATGTGATTGTTAAGGATATTATTCAACCAGTACTGATCAGATATTTTTGAAACATCATTTTAATAGCTCATAGATAATGGTTTGTTAGCCAAAATGCGCTCTTACTTATTCTTCGTTTGGGTTTGATATGTTGAGTTTATGTTGCACCACAGCAAATAAAAGGAAATATTGGTGACATACTGTATAATTAAAGAACAAAAACATCTCAACTTTCATCTGTGTTTTCAAATTGAAATAAATATGGGCTTAGAAGTTACCTTGAATTTAAGGTGCACGTAATTTTATTATTTCCTAGCTTGATTTTTGGCGGAATATTAATTTGTTGTTTCAAACAGGATTAATGAAAGTTTGATTATCTTGGCTGAAGAATTATTAAATAATTATACGGCTACCAAAAACTGATACTCAATAGTCTTCTGATGAGAAATAAATATTTGTCATGATTCCTAACTAGCAGATAAGGACTTAATCCTTGAACAAGGCGCATGTCATTTATAGGAAACTAAAAGCTTAATTTAAAATTGCGCAATATAATTTTGCAATGCTACTGAATTATCTACAAAGTCTCATTATTTCGGTGAGCTTTAGAAAACAAGGATACTCTTTCTTTCAAATATCAATTTAAGAAATATAAATCTTATGAAATAAAGTATCCTACATTTGTCTTTGCTGCATCTGAATCCGAAACTTCGATTTGCTTCGCTGAAAATAGGTTTAACTTTAAAAATACTGTCAATAGTAAGGATCTTATAATGATAAATGGAAAACAAGTCAGTTTTTAAAACTTTTTTATGTATTTCACTTGCTGCGTGTGTGTGTCATCAAATTTCCGATCGTTAATTTAACCAACTTCCCATCAAGCTAGAGCTCTGAAATCTTGGGAACCGTTCTTACTTGCCGAACAATGCAATACTTAGATATTAGTGACCAGTTTTAACTAATATTTCAATAATTTTCTTTAATAAACTTTACCACCATATAAAAACGTTGGTTTTTATCTCGAATTATTTACAATTTAATCTACACATTTCTTCTTCAGAAAAGTTTACAACAAAGTGTATTCACACATGTTCATATAATTTAATGGTTTAATAATAAACACATAAATACTTATTGACAAAAGGAAACAATTCTCGATGAATGATAGATATAAAACAAATGAGTTTTTACATGAAAAAAAAACAGAACTAAGAACACTTTTATTAATAAAGTATTTTTATATAGAACCTAAATTTAACTTCAGAGCTGTTTGTAGAAATTGACAATATTTTATAACAGAATTTATTATCACTAAAAACGCATATATGTAAGTGAATATAGGAAAACGTAATTTGGATACAGAATCGGCAGTTACATTATCCGAAACCTTATCCCAAGAGATTATTTAAATTCGAGATTAGTTATAAAACTCTAATATGTCTTCCAAATCAATAAGTATGCATTAACTTTGCTTTTAAATAAGTCTATTGAAATTTTACGTACCTATACGACTTTAAATTTCTTCTCACAAGTAGTAGAGATTTAAAAGAAGAATAAAATAAATACGTGAAAACCCCATACTAAGAAACTTAACATATCTACATAATCCGTTTAGATTATAGTTTGTCTCTGCTTTTACGAGTAATATGAAATAAAAAAAAAATTTCTTTCAAAATATTTCATAATGAATGAAAATTTCGAGCAAAAAATAAGTTTAATTTTCCATTTTAGCAAATTTTAAATTGCAATTTTTGGTTTATTATTTATTGATGGCGTACTTAGAATCAACACGAGGACTATTTATGACGGACTTAGTAATTTTGGACATTAATCAAGTGACGAGGACGACATCTGAGCTGAAACCTCCTTTTCCAAACTTCTATACCATGATAACGGGAGTGTTTGGAGCTTTGACAGGTTTTTCGTAAATCACTCTTTCTACATGTCGGGTTTTTAGTGGCAACAGGACTCGAGCCAGTGACTCGACAGAACAGCACCGGAAACGAGTTCGTTACAATAATCACTAGGATACCACAAACATTTTAAGTAAGAAAAAATATAGTATAAAATATCGATAAATAAGAAATTTAGGTTTTTGGCCTCATATTTGAAGGGAAATTATCATTAGTATTGTAGTCATTACGAGAAATACTAAATTTCAAGAAGTGCTAGGCAAGAAAGAAACAAATTCGTATTGTTAGTCTTATACAGAAATCCTCCCATGTACTTAAATCTTATCGTTTTTGTTTTAATAATTATGTTATTTTAATTGCAATTTTATTTGCTTTTATTTAATAAAGAAGAATCAATTCCCTAAATATAATGATATGGAAGTATCACCTAACTGGCAATTTGAATTCACCTAGCTGTATCATTCCAAAGAGTATCATTACAAAGAAATGAATAAATTTAAAACACTCAATATGAAAAGATCAAGAAGAGCGATTCTATATCTTGTTATGAAATCTACTCCTTCCTTTCCAAATCGTTTCAAGTACTGAAGGTTCACAAATGTTGTTAAATCATCAAAGCCTTTAATAATATTATGTTTTACACTAGAGAACTCAATTAACACATTAAGCTGGAATATTGAAAAAGTTCAGTATGGGATTTTTCAGAGATCAAAAGAGTATTAAACATAATTTAGATGTGTTAGAGAGCATAAGCAAACAGAATGTAATAATCCTTGAAGACAAAGATAATACCCAAGCTGGTACCTCTCTTTCCTCCTTTCCACACAATGAGGGTACTTTCAAAATTGTTTACTTGTATCAAGCCCTATTATTCCAAACAAAGATCCTTTGGAAGAATTAGGAAATATACTGCCAAGACGATTTGATAATCACAACAATGATATTTTGACACTTAAAATTAGATTACGTTGGTTTCATGAAAACAAGTATCTGGCACTAAATTTCGTATCTTATAGTGCATCAAGAATTAGAGAAATTGTCTTGAATTTTAATGAAAATACTAGAAATTCTATAATATCAGTTGAACTGTCCCTCAAACAACTTTTTTATACATAAAATTTGTTTTTATTTTAATAAACTTTTCATTTTAATAAACATGTGTTGAAAAATCTGAAGAAATATTAAGAGGGGTGGTCTTATAGAAATATCCTTTCTTAATTCACACTACCTTTTCAACACAAATCTTTTAAGCAATTAAATCTTAACGTGCTACTTTACTTAAGTATTTTTCGTCGTATATCAAATAAAATAATTTTGAAAGAAATTATTGAAGAGAGATTGTAGAGATAAACTTCGAAGAAGTTTTGAGTTTAATTAAATTCCCTTCACATTGAACCTTTTTGAAGTTATTCATGAAAACTAGATTTTTGTTTTATGTTTGTAAATAAATCAACCGCATTCAAGCGGAAGCCTTCAAGATAGAACTAATTAACAATTACGAACAGACCTTTAAATTTATCATTTAAACATCTTAATGAACGAAGTTTAATATGAGATTTATGATCTTGGAAAAGGTTTTAACTGAAATTAACTGAAACGAAACAAAAGTTAAAGTCTAAATAATGTTCCACAATTCTATCTCTGATTTTTGTTTTAAATGAAGTGTTCATGCAATTTCTGATTAAAATACTCAATGATTAAACATCACGGATTATGTCATATAATTAATTACCAAAGCATTGTAATTTTATTTTGTGCTTCGGTACTAATCTTTACTCAGCAAACTTCGTATTTTCAATAATAAAGAGAACAATAATGATATAAACGTCCTTAAGGCTTTTTTTTGTTTCACACGCCATTTAGTTAAGTATGTGAATCATTAAAAATGTTGATTTTTTTTCCTAAACCTAAGTTTTTTCTGCAATTAAACACGGATTTTTAGAAGCGTGATCGACACTTACATAATCTAAAACTACTCTAATAGAATAGTACGCATATGCTAATGCTCTTGATTGTCTCATCCAGTTTTGTTTAATTAATTCCATGCAATTATTTCAAGCAAGACATTGAGCCCATTGATAATACATCAGAAAAGACAGATCTTTGCATAATATCGCAATATCAAGGAAGTGTATTTAGAAAAATTCATTTTAGTGTGTGGGTCTTTTACATTACTTAATTGTATAAATTTATTATCTTTTTTTAAAAAAAAGAAAAAATTGTTTTATGTTTGTAAACATTAGTGTTTTCTATATCTGGTTAATAATTCACCAATTGAACAAAATATAATATATAAATAACATGTTTTTATGTATGAGAATGTATGAATAATTTATTTATACTTGCATAAGCATTTAAGGAAGTAAGAGACTGCGGTTAATGAATGACTTGTTCGCAAACTTTGTTGCCATGCCATATTGAAATCGAGTCGTGAATACGATTCGATTCCTCTACAGATTATTTGCTTGGAATAGCTGAGAATGTTGAGTATTAAACTGAGCGGCGACTCAAATTTCCAACATATTTAGGCGAGAATTCAAGAAGCTGAGGTAAATGTTCTGGTATCATTCTACTTATTTTCCCACTGTTTACAATTAAAAAATCCGTCGCCAATCGCTCTCGTGTTGTTAAAATAAATTTAAGCTAACATAACTACATATAATTATTATTCATATTTTTGTAAACATATATTTATGTTTTAAAAATCTACTGAAAGTTAGCATTATATCCTTCATAATCATTTATAAGCAATTTCCCTATCCAAACTTTATAAGTCACTTACATATCTTTACAAATCTGAGACATCTTTTATATATCCTTATAAACATTATATATAATTTATGTATCACTTCTATTTATCCTTATATATACCAATAATCTTTGAAATGCTCTTTAATTTTTAAAACTAATTAATGAACTATGTAAAAAAAGGCAGAGGAATTACATAGTAAAAATAAAGGTACTGAATATTTTAAAAATTTGTAAGAAGCATCTGATTTCCTAAAAGAACATTTGTTTAAAAACGGGTTTTTTTTTTGTTTCGGATCTAATGTTATAGAAACTACTTTTAAAAACATGTTAAGGAAAACAAATATATTTAATTAACATTACAAAAACTGAGAAGTGCAAAAAAAAAAAACTAGATAACAAAATGAATTTCCATTTTTAACTTTAGATTTAGTCTTCTTTTTTTTAATCCAGTACACCATCCAAGTTCAAATGAAACTCCTAAAACGTTTCTTTTATACAAAAGTGTATTGTTATCGCTTGAACAAACTCTTTCAAAATAATACTATCTTAATATTTCTCGTACATGTCTCCCTGAAACCACAACTTAAGGAAAATATTTCTAAAAATAATGATAAACTTAAGAATAATTAAATTCTACGGGAAACACTTTAAGAGTTAAAACTATATAATAATAAAATTGTGCGTAAATTTAATGTATTTTTCCCATCTGAATTTGATCAGTTATTGATAAATTAATCCGTTTCAAAGCATCAATTTATAACATCATTTCTTTGAATTTTACAACTTTCAGATTTAGAAAATTGTTTAAATTAAATATCTTTGCATATTTATATTTTGCATTGATTCCAAACGCATTTACTTTCAAATACAGGCAGTAATAAAAATATGTTTCTTAATAATAAAAGAAGAAAATTTGAATTAAAGTTGTTTAAAGGATTAGAATTATATAGAATTTTGAAATAGTTAAAACATTAAGTAAAATACGATATCTGCGAAAATATAAGAGATGTATTTTAAAAATACCAAAACAGTTTTCGCAATGAGTTTACCCAACCTGGGTTATACAAAAACAACAAGTGTTGTAAATAATTTTCACTTTCTTGAATGCCAAATTAAAATCAATTAGCCAAAATTACATTCTTTGAATATGTATTAAAAATAAACTCCCAAAACAATAAAGTGAGAATAGAGTAATAAGTCATAAAATATAAAAAGATGACTTAACATAAAAATATAACTCAAGCACTGCATAGGAATAAGCAGTTTAGGAGTTAATTATGATGATATGATACATAATTGGTTGGTTAATAACGAATATATTGTATTATCACTTCTTGCTTAGAAGCAACACTAGGACTATCGGTGACGGACCTCATAATTTTAGCATCGGTCAAATGATAATGACGACGCTTGAACTGGTAGCTCCATCTCCAAACTACCTCATCAAAACGGTGGAAGGACTTGGGTTTCAAGCCTCAACAGATTGGCTTGCAACAACCCGTCTATATGGTAGGTATTTATCTGTTTCTGGACTCGAACTGGTGACTTAATGGATGCAACGCCTGCCTTTGGCTCGCGTTCGTGATAACTTGGCTACCAAGGCCACGGATTAATGATAATCTAAGCAGTATTTCTGAATTGAAACAGATGAGAAAAATAGGTTCACAACTTTTAAAAAAATACCTTTTACTAAGATTTAAAATGGAAAATATACATAAAAATATAAGTTTACGTGTCTTTTTTTCGTTTGGGGTGAATTTCATAATGAAATGTAAATTCCTATAAATATTGCTAAATATTACCCTGAATATTAACTATGTTGCTCAAAAATATCAGTAAATTTTTTGAAAATTTATGCATTTATAGGTAAGGAAAAAAATATCGTTAAGGCAAAGAAAGAAATTGGAAAATAAGATAAATTGTTCAAATAGCCATTGTAAATAAGGGTAAGTTGTATTTTAACTTCTAATACTTAATTACAAAAAGTATGTCATCCAGAAGAAATAGACATGCCATTTATGATTTTTATAAGGCTGAAGGAATTTTAATAACAATTTTATTGATTATAAATATTTAGACTTTTTGATATATAGAAATGATTTTTCTTTAATACGATGTATCAGAGCTGAGATACAGAAAATTAAATGTATTAAAAATGCTTTTGGTATTTTGATATCAATACATAGTGAAAATATTTAAATATTTATGAAATATTTGACTGATATGAAAATATTTTGACTTATGCTTTTAATGTGATGTCATTTTAAGTAAATCATTCATAATGTGGCTGTATAAATTGAAAAGTTAATCTTTAAATGACCCACAAAAGGTATGAAAATGCTTTTCCGATCAATAGAATTATTAATGACGATTGATGACGTTATATCTGCACTATTTTTCTGTTCAAACGATAACGAACTGTCTCTGCTGAAAAAATGCAAGTAGTTATATCTCAATCTTAGAAGAGCTCGATATATTTCTTGTAAGAAGCATTCGGTTTCTTTGTTCAGCCCATTGTTTTTTCAGGATTCCTTCTTCTTGCTATGTCGTGCTAATGTAACTTCGAGAAATTAATAGATGGAAAGGAGCCAATATCAATATTTGCTTCTTTTGTACACAGGGTAACGTTTTAAGAAATCACATATCCTTAATCAAGGTTTTCTGCTTTTTGCTGGCTTTAAGGAAGAGCCGTTTCCTCAAAATTTGTCATAAAAAGAATTCTGTATTTGGAAGAAAATATTATTTCAGTATTAATAATGGACATTTGTTAATATTCTAACATATAACCAATATATATATGAATATAAAAATTGTATTTGTTCAAAAAATGTGAAATATTTTCTTAAAAATATTAATATAGTACTTAAAATATTTCATTCTTGTTGATTTAAATTAAATATTTTTAACTCAAACATTTCATATCTAATTATAATTCATCAATTCATATATTCAATTAAGATACAATATAATAAAGAAAATACATATGCAAACATTAAATATTGATTAATTTATTAGAAAAGTTTAATTAACGTATTTGATTCAAAAAATCATTTTATTAACTTATGAGTTTTCAGACCATAGTATCGAATGAAATAATTATTTGCACCTTTCGGTTGTACCATGTAAAGAATTTTTTTTTGTTCTGTCTAGAAAGATCATAATTTTTCGCCACTGTGAAATGAATGTTTTACTGATACAAAAATATAGATACGGAGTATAATTCTACACTCATATTCAAAAACATAGAAAAGGTAACACTTACAAGATAAATTTACCAAGAAATATAAGAACATTTCCTTTTGTCTACTAAATGACGTTATTTTGACGAATGTATTTTGTTTCACGGATTCTAACTTTTCAAGGGAACACTCATTGATTTTAATATGAAAATATATAACCTCCTATTATAACATGAAAGAACTGAAATGTCTACATTTTTAATTAGCTTTGTTGCAATGAAGTCAATAAGAGTTATATTGAATGATTGTTCCTTAACGTCGTACTTAGAAGCAATGCGAGGACTATAGACGACGAATTTCATAATTGTGAATCGTGGTCAGATGGAACTAGCTACTGACTCTGTAAACACCCACACCCCTCCTTTATGGGGACTTAGAATCCCGACAGAAATAACATGTATCAGTATTTCTCCACGATGGATCTTTAGTGGAAATCAGAATTCGAAACCACAACTCGACTGAAATGTCACCAATATCAACGACAAACCAGATAGCAATCATGAGCACTCAGGGATCACGTCTGTGAAGTTTAGTAGAGAAACAAGCTAGAATAAAGAGACAGAAAATTGGAGAGACTGAGTTCAGGATGTATTGTATTGTTGATGTTATTAAAACGTTTTTCTGTATTTCACTTGGTGTGTGTGTGTGTCATCAAATTTTCGATTGTTAATTTGACCAACTTCCCATTACGCTAGAGCTCTGAAACTTTGGGAATCGTTCTTACTTGTCTAGCAATGCAATATTTAGATATTTACGAGAAGTTTTAACTAATATTTTTTTAAATAATGCAGTTTAGTCCAACCACTTTACAAGGTTTCAAAAACTACCAAACTTGGTGATTTTTTTTTTTTTTTTTTGCTGAACGTTAAGTCCGTGAAGCGGACAAGGGTAACCACATTTGGCGTAATACCGCCAAATAATTCCTGTCTCCAAGAGTGGTTTGACAAAACTGCATTCCAACCATTTAATTTACCGGATGAATTAATTTTATTTAGTTTTAATATTTTCATGTATTATTTCATTTTGTGTGTGTGTATCAGAGTGTCATCAAATTTTCGATAGTTAATTTAACTAACTTCCCATCAAGCTAGGGCTCTAGAATCTTAGGAATCGTTCTTACTTGCCTAACAATGCAATATTTAGACACTTGTGACAATTTTCAACTAATATTTCAATAAATGTTTTAATAACTTTGCCACCATATAAAAACGTTGCTTTTAAAAATGTTGGTTTTTATCTCAAACTATTTTCAAGATGTATTGCACAACCTTGTCATTGATAAGAGTAAATTAATTCGTGAATCAAGGTAAATTTTTTAATAGTTGCAGCTTTCAACTTATCTTATTTATGTAAGGCTAGCCGAAATGGAAGTGGATCTTTTAAGAGTGCACCTTCAATTAAAGAGGCTGTATGCTCAGCATGCGTCAAGAGAAAATTCTCAGTAGTAATAGAGCAGTCGGTACCTAGGGAAGATGTCAGTTGTTTTTGCGACAGTAGGAAAGGAAATAAATGGTACTGGGAAAATCATAGATGCCTCTAAATGTAGTCAATGTGCAGTTGTGGGATTTTTAAGTGAGAAAATCAGAGTTCCAGTTGTGATTTATCGTCTTCTGCAAAATGTGTATGGAACGGAAAGCTCTCAAACATTACTTTGTCCCAATGATACAACGAATTTTGAAATGAGAAATCAATATGAACGACATATCTCGACCAAGTAGAGTTCATTGCTCATCACCCGAAAAAACATTTACCTCAGTGGACAATCTAAGTAAGGTATAATCATTAGATCACTACATGCGAGACAGGGAAGGCATTGTCTATCAACAAAGGAACTGTTCACATTCTTCTCTATGAAATTTAATGCACCCAGTTACTGTTTCACGATACACAAACTAATAAAAGCAATAAATAATATTCTACGTTGCATGTTGTCCAAATAGATTTTTCTATTGCATGGCAACGGCCGCCCTCATGTACCTGATGCATAAAAAGAATTTATTTCAACTATTTCGATGGGAAGTTTACATATATCTCGTATATAGCTGTGACTTCTCATCGTGCGACTACCATGTCTTTAGTCCGCTCAAAAGAGCATTAAAAGGAAGGATACTCCCAGACGATAATCCGGTCTTAGTTGCTTTAAAGAATAGTTCCTCAGACAAAATCACTCCCCTCATCCAGAAAATCAACTCGTTGAGTACTGTGCCACCTGTATCTCTCCATGAAATTATTTATAGATGTCTCCTCAAAGCTATTATTTATAGATGTTATGTTCCGTAAACATCATTCTTTATTCTGTATACTTAATATTCTGCTACCATTAAATTCATCATCAAATTAGCAATAATCCCTCTTTCATTTGGAAGACTCTTATATTAAGGATATTATGTTCAGTTCAAATTGAAACATACTTTTATTTTTACTTTCAAGGAGATAGATGTAACTGCAAGTACGCTTGAACTTTTCCTAAGTGAAACAACGATTGCAATTTTGACCAGGTTTCTTCTGAATCTCCCGCTTGAATTCTGGGTGACCGTGGAAATCTAGTGGTCATGGTCATCAATTCACTGCCGGTATTGTTTGGCCGAGTAGTAGTTCAAGTCCTGAGGCCACTAAAGCTTCACCTTATAGCTGGGTTGATGTATTTGAAATTTGTCGAGGCTCCATGTTCTCCTATGGCGTGAAGTGGATATTTGGAGAGGGAGGTATCATCTGAGGTGTCGTCCTCGTCACTTATCAGAGATACATCTCCAATAACCTTTGTGTTGCTTCTAAGTGAAATATTAATAAAACAATCGATTGCTTGAATTTTAAACACTTTACTTAGAAAACTATAGAATAAAATCTGCGAAATTTCCTACAACATACCAAGTAAAAATTCAATCTATAGTAAAATTAAATGCAGATTTCGTATTGTAATCATTGCACATGATGAAAGCTTTGACATGTGATGAGAACATTTTTGTTCGGTTAGTTTTTAACTAATGTAACTTTTGTCTTTAAAAGTTTGGTTCATAATTTTCAATATATATTTCTGTAAGGTTTACAATATACCTCAAAATTCATTCAAAATTTTCTTTAATATTTTTCCTTTTTTTTCCAAATTATATAGTTTTATGAGTGCATTCTTACTTTTGTACTCCACTGTTATTGAATTTTGATAAATTGGTCATAAATGTTTCGAATTTTACAAACTTATGAAAGGAGATTTCTATTAACCTCTTTTGACGAGGCCTACACTGAAAAACTTAGCTCAAAAATTACAAATGAGATAAATTCTAATGATAAAAATTCAAAATTAATCAAATTGTGTTATTCTCAATCGATATTTATATCTAATGACTACTACACGTACTTTCAGAATGTTTTTCGAAATCATATTTTAAATTGTTTGTATTATTAGTTTTATTTTGTAACTTTTAGTTGAAACTTTACACTCAATTAATGTATTTTACAAGTACTAAATGATTCAAATTAGTATTAAATATAAAAAGCAATTAATGTTGACAACAAAAGTTACATTGAAACTTATTGCATACTTCTGTGAAATAAAAGTAAGTACTGCTTAATGAAGTAAAATATGATTAACATATAAAATTTCGTTAATTGTTTATCTTAGTAAGTAATTAACGAACGTTAATTGCTTACCAAGCAAAAGAAAAAAAAAAACGAAATATGTTTTTCTTTTGAATAAATGAATTGCATTTATTCAGTAACATAATTGCAGGTATTAAAATGTCTAAAATCAAATCATTTTGAGAGAGAAAGGCTTATCAAAATAAAAATGAATAAATTAAATTCGTTGAATGCTTAATTATATAAAACTCAGGTTTCGCTTAAATTTTAATGAAATGACTGTTTTAAAATATCACAGAAAGAGCAGATATCTTATGTATTTCAATGTAAGCATTTTATTCCAAAATAAATCGTTCCCTAATATTGAATCATGAATATAAATTAGAGCAGGGAATAAGTTGCTGAATTCATATTTGAATTTATATTTAATTAATTTTTAAACTAGGTAAAAAATATTTTTTGAAATAAATCTTGGAAAATTGCATTTTGTCCATATCTCTTACATTTTTTCTGATGAATTATTAATGACAAAATTTACTTTAAGGGGTCTTAGTACCTTTCAAAATCAAAAGAAGAACATTTTCACAAACCTTTTTCGATTCTTCATAAATCAAAAGCTTTTGCTCATTTCAATACGAAACTTTGCCTGTTTGTGTAATAAAATATATAGTTTAAAATATTGGGTCAAGTTTTGCTATTAAATTAATATATTTTCTTATACAACATGAAATATGCATACAAAAATTTAAAAAATAAATTAGCTTACCTTACGTTACCCACAAGATAACATTTGAAGGATGTACAGTAGAACCATAATTTTTATACCAAATTAAAGCTAATTAATGACCTTATTCTGTAAACATCAAATTTTAAATTTATCTTACATTAAAAAATTATCAAGTCTTTATTAATAACTTTTTTTTTCATGTATCATATTATAAAATAAAATCTAATCAACCTATTAACAAAATTGAGGTTCACAGAATAACGATCTGCAAGTACAACACTCATGTAAAATTTTAAAGCTCTACATCAAAACATTTTTCTTAATCCTGTGGGAAAGTGTGAAAATAGCAAACTGATAAAAAGAGGTTTGTTTACATTGCATTACATAGAACAAGCCACTTTAGACATTTACATTTTTTGTTGCACAGGGCGTAATAATTGTTGGATTTTGACGCGGTTTGCTTTAAAATGCTATAACATTCAGCACTATATTTTGAAAACAGATTTGAAAAATCGAATTTTTGAAGGTACAATGGTAATAAGTCCCCTTAAATATCACTTTACATTTATTAAATACTTTGATAAAATTAAGGCTTTGATTTTATAAGTTTATTAGTCTAACAAATTACATATTAACATCTGTTTCATTCACGATATTATAAAAGTTAAAAAATCGAGTTTGACGAGAAATTAAAATATATAATAGATAAAAAATCTCTCATAATAGTTTCATTATTTATAAATTATATTTTATGAATTCATATTTTTCCATAAATATACGCTGGGATAATTTCTAACTAAATATAAATTCTTTCGGAAATTAAATAACTTAATAATTGCATGAATCATCAACAAAAACAAATCTGGTTAATTTATATTTAAAATGTATGTCATTTAAATGCTAAAATTCATTTTATCAATAATTATAAAAAATTGCTTTAAGCCTGATTTTTTGAATTCGTTTTATTCCTGTTCATATTAAATTTAGTTTATTCTTACATTACGATGAAAAAGTAATTCTTTAAAGGCAGCTTAATTTGATTTTTAATATATTTTAGGATTACTTCGAAATTAATTTTTAAATCTAATAAAATGCGAAAGAATAATGAAAAAGTTTTAAAAAAGGATTATTCCAATATTTCTCAACATAACGTATTCAAAAACACACTAAACCTTAGGTTACTTAACGTTGAGAAAATTAGTTGCTATAATTCCACTGAACTTAACTGTTTACAGTGCATTTAAAAATAATTATTTGCAAAAGATTTTCGCATACACATTATCGCTTTTTCTAATCCTTTAATTACACTATAAAGATTTTTCTTTCTTCAATAACTGAATATTCCCAATCAATAAAATAAAATTATTAGAAATTATTTTTTTTGTGTCTTAAAAACTTTCTTCAAATACTTTAAGATATTTTTAAAAGGAAATCTTTCACGTAGAAAGAAACCTTTCTTAACTTATGAAGCCTAGCAGAATATTTCTATCGTGACTTTAATTTCATTAATTAAAGCAATTTTTAAAAACTACGAATTAAAAAATATAATTTGCATTATTTTTTTAAATTTTGTCTAGAATCCGTAAGCCCACATAGCCTCTATTGTTTTAATAAAGGATTAGTATGACCATTTATTTCAGAAATATTTCAAAAGTATTTTTACATTAGCTATTGTTTCCTTATATTCTAAGTCAGATTATAAGGCCACATAAAATTTATATCTTTTCATTCACTCAATACATAATTGTGTATTGAAATGTTGCTTAACGGTGTTTTAATTAACAGCAATCGTCTACGCATAAGTGTATATATATATATATATATACATATATATATTCAAAAGTTCCCGAACTGAATCTATTATTTAAAAAATATTACCAATTAAATTTCTGAAATACATGCTCCTTCGAAATAAGACCCTTGAGCAGCAACACACTTTTACCGTCGCTTGTAAAGGTGATCAAAACATTTCAAGAATCCATTTTCGACATGTCCTTTAATTCAGCCTGCAATGCAGTTTTAACTTCATCTGCAGATTTAAATCGACGATCCTGTAAGTGACGTTCCAATTCAGGAAATAGGCTGAAGTCAAAGGGGGACGTGATCAAGGGAGTAAGGAGGATGTGGCTAAACAGTTATTTTCGTTTCCGCAAGGAAATCATTAACAAGGAGTGCTCGGTGTGCAGAAGCATTGTCATGCAAAAGCACCCATAAATGCTAAGCCCACAATTTTGGTCTCTTCTTTTAATAGATCCACTCATGAAAAGCGCAAATGATGTCTACATAGAGTTCTTTGTTCACAGTGTGTTCCTCAGGGATACATTCTAGATGCACAAGACCTTCTCTAGCATAACCTTTCCTTGAAAACGATCTTTGCTGAAGTTCTGCGCGCGTGGAGATTGTGGTGATTTCACATTGCGATGCTCTCGGGATTGCGGGTCATATAAAAAGCACCATTTCTCGTCTCTAGTAACAATTCTGCTAAGTAGGAGAAGATCTTTGTAAACAGCCGAGATTAAATCTCCCTTCATTTCCTTTTGAATTATCTTTTGACCTTCGTTTAACATGCAGGAACGATGTGTTGACACACCCTATGCATGTTAAGACTCTGTGGTGAGCCACCGACTACTTGATTTGCGACAAAATACTTCTAGAAAAGAGAGAGAACGCAGTATGACAGAAAATTTATCCTAGTCGCTCTACTATAAAAAAAATTTCACGTTATAGACTCAGTCCGGGAACTTTTAAATCCTATCTCGTACATATATATGTATATATATACGTATGTATACTAATAATTCATTATTCTAGTAAACTAATGGAGATAACTAACTAAAATTATTATTGGAGCTAAGATTTAACCATAAGAAAAATTTTAAATTACAAAAAATACTTACAAATAATTTTTTTAGATCGTAGAAAAGACTTAAGAAAAATTGAAAATTTTTAAATGCTTAAACCTAGAACAAAAGAAAATGAGAAAACTGCACTATAAGACAATTGAGAAAGAGATTAAAACCTGAAGGTGAATAAGTACAAAACTAGGCTTGAAAAACATTGAAATGAAATTAGAGAAAAACGACAAAAAAAGAAAAATAAGAAATATAAAATTTATGAATTCCGAATTAAGCTTTTGAGCGAATTAAGCTGATTAAACAAGTTTAACAAACCCAACATTCCGAGCAGTAAAATGTTATTAAAAATATAGACACTCTATGCACTGAAAAAAAATTAGATGCAAGAAAACCACATAGCAAAAGAAGAAATTAAGTGAATTTAATATGTAGACAAATAGATAAATCCAAAATGTAACCAGCAAAAACAAGAAAAGAACAATCTAAAAAAATCAACCAAATTAAAACAGTTTAAAAAAATTTACTTTTGACATCTTTCGTAACAACATCACTCTAATTTAACGATTGAAAAAAGCTTTTACCGATTAATCTAACACTAGAAGTGTAGTATTGCCCTCTATCAGGGAGAAATAGTACTGATGAAAACGATTTTTAAATTTTTTTTAAAATAAAATAAAAATTAAAACAAAATGGGTTTTAAAACAAGAATAGAAAACTTTTAAAACAAAACTAAAAGAACTTACTTTAAAAGATTATTGTTCAAAAATACTTTTAATAACTTATTACGTTTTAAAAATACTCTTAACAAAAGTCAATGGAAAATTTACCAGCAAGCACGTTTTTTAAACTTATCCAAGTTAATGTAAATATAATGTATTTCCGTCATATATATATATATATATATATATATATATATATATATATATATATATATATATATATATG
>BMAW01056649.1:143557-205794 GCA_019974015.1 Nephila pilipes
AGCTACCTAATGAAAATGGTCTCACTCTCACAGCTTTAAATAAAAGTGAAAATTTAATACGCCTCGACTGTATCTGATATTATGTTACATATATATATATATATATATATATAAGTCAAGATTTAGTAAGATTCGATAAAATTTAGTTATAAATTATATTCCTAAGAGTAATTAGGCTTAACGCACTCCATATAATTGTGCATTATGAATCATAATAAAGAAAGGTTCTTTTTAAAATTTACGTATTGCTAGAAATTGTATAACCTTCTATTAAAAATTATTTAATTATTTCATTTCATTTAATTTGTAATAAATTGAAATACTCTAGAAAACAGATAAGAGATATTTAACATCTTTATTATTACTAATTTGAAAGGAAATGACATCATTAATCTGCCTAAGTATTCTAAAACTATTCTAATCAAAAACAATTATCATCATAAAAATGTAAATAAGTATTGGTTAAGCAATTACTTGCAGGCCCACTTTGTGGTAACCTTTATAATATACTTATGAATCTTATTACTAAAAACCCAAACAAAGTAAATACGCTTAAACGTTAAAATTGATCTATAACCATTAATACCCACTAAAATTTTATAGTTAAAATGTATAATTTTTACTATCATACCAACCATGCATATTACATGATAACCACCAAATATTGTTAATTACTTGATTGACTGAACAAAACTCTAAAGGTATTTGCTAAAAATACTTATCATAACATATATATGTGTCATTTAAATTTTAATTTCGCCAGATATATCTACTTAAAAGTTAAGTCAAGAATTTTAGCAAAGTATAAATGTATTAAATTAAGTAAATCTTAGACATGTAAAATTCTTAAAGGAAACTACTCAATGTATATTTGTATCGGTCTGGTGAATAAGTTTAAAAATTAAGAAGAGTTTTTTATTCAAAATCTTAACTTAAAATGAAATAGTTATAAGAAAAGGTTTTGAAGGAACAGAAAAACCAATCTAAAATAATATCTGAAAGCGTAAAAATAAATTTTTTTTAAAAAGTAAAGAAAAAATTACAAATTAAGAACAAAAAGTACATAATATTAAATGAGTGTTTAAATTAGTTTTGCGGATCTAACAATTGCATTTTAGTAATTTTATTATCAATTAATGTATAGAGCAAGTATAATCTAAATTTCAGAAACGAATATAAATTCAAATAAGAAACAAGAAAATAGTAAGCAAATGTATTGAAACCATTATAAATAACTATAATTGTGATAAATATTTTAAACATATATGCTCATGTTCATTAAAATTACAACACCGTGTAAGACTCGTTAGATGTCATTCAATTTACTCAACAAGTATTTTGTGTAGACTCAAATAAGCAATTAAATATACAAAGCAAAAGAATGGTATTACAATTCAAAATAAGTATTTTTAAAAGCTACCAAGAGCTGTAATAAATGCTTATATCCGACGTATCATGGATTCAAGCAGATTTTGAATCTATTCCGAGTAAGAACATTCCACATTCCTTCTATCCGAACCCTAAGTTGATCCGCATTAGCAAAGGGACAAGTATGACGAAAGAAACGTGGACTAGCGAAATTCCAAACATGATCAATAAGTGACATATTGGGAGGATAAGTAAGTCAAGGAAGCAGCTGTATTTGTTGGGCTCAAAAGAAGTCTTGAACATTCTTAGAAACATACGAACGGATTTTGTCCTTTTTGAAATACAGCTCCCGGAATACTTTGAATGAAGGACTCTAGTTCCAGAACTTATATATCGTGAATATATTTCTGTTTTAAAATTTTGTTCTGAGAAGTTGAAAAACCGATATTGTATCGAGTGTTGCGTTATGCAAATATTTTACCGAAGCTTAATATTTTATTTAAAATTCTATAATTTGGTTTTGCTTTGACATTTAAATTAGTGAAATATTTAGAAAATTATTTATATATATATACAATTGTTTTTTTTTCTTGTTTCTATATGACTCGTCTATTTGCTTTACCTATGTTCGTCTTACTTCCATGTGTTGTGAAACCTTACATAGGATATCCAAAATATAAAGGAGCAATATTTAATATCTACAATGCCAGAAGCTTTTTCACAACAAAAACACGACTACATCCAAATAATGGGAGCTCTGTTAAAGGAGATTCCTTTCTCCATTCTCTACATAAACATGGCCATTAAGATGGTGAGGCAAGCACTAAGTTCAATATTTTTATGAACTTTGAAGTACTTCACATAAAATTTTTGGAACTCTTGAAGCAAAAAGGCTATGGTGTTTGTGTGCAATTTTTTCTAATCCCTCTGAGTATTTTGAGGCTATTGAAGTTTGTATCGTGGAAGTATGACTTAGGATGATTTATAGTTAAGGTAGCTTCCATTGCAAAATATTTGGTCGTCTTGTATGAGTAGTTTGCGGATGAGTGACAAGTGTTTGTGCTTTTATTATTGAATTCTTGTGGTCTGGAATGGTACGGAAAACCTCACTCACAAATTCCTTTCATGACGCTAGATGAGAAAAGAGTTTCTGCTTTAAAACCTCTCTTCATCCCTTTTTTTGGAAATTCTCTTATCCTTGATCAGTCACTCATGCTATATGTCAGTCAAAGCATAAATTCAGTACACTGGCACTCATCACTGATCTAATTTTCGTTGTTGTTGCTTCTAAAACCATCCTAAGCTAGCACTCTCACAACAAACTACATTAGTCTTACCATATGCTGCATGCATTGATTGTAAAACCGGCCTTCCCTCGATCAAGGTTTTTTACCTAACAACAGTAGTCACTTACTCTATTCGTATATTGTACAGTTTTTACTTTTCATTTTTTTTTTTTCACTTTCGTTCTCTTTTCCTTTCCACGCCTGTCATTTTATTTCCCTTTTGATTTTGAGTACCATTCCAGAATTTCAATATCCTATTTGTTTGTTTTGGGCCTGTAGTAATGATAACATAAGGAATTCTTGAGAATCTCTGATTTAGTAATAATAGAACGAATAAGAAGTTTAGTAAATACTACTTTATATTAGAATAATCACATGAACGTATATTTTTCTAAACGATTTAATTTTCCCCCCGTAAATTGGGTTATAAAAAGGAAAAAAGAATAACTAAAACCAACTAAAGGAAGTCAAATGTAAAAGAATATTTTAAACAGTCGAAAAACATAAAAATAAGTATTTAAGTGATGAAATGAGTAAATTAAGATAAGAACAGCTCGAAAAGAACGAAATTAGAACACGATTTTTAATGATGATCAAGTTATGAGAGAAGGTTTTTCAACGATAGAAGGTTTACAGCGTCAAATTATTATTATTATTTGATGTTAGAAAAATCATATCAAATGTCATCACATCCCAAATTAATCTAATCATTTTCATAAGTTGAGACTCAATTTCATTTTCTCTAATTCTAACAGCAGATACTTCTGTCTTAATATTTCCCTCATAATTAAAGAAAACAACGAGTTAATTACTTGAAAACATATTTGTAAGCAATGAATTCAAGCCAGCTCTATATTGTTTACCATGTACTACTTCTTTCAAATCAAATATTAATCAAAGATCTGGTCTTGACGACATTTAGAAAGATTTTTCAAATAAAGTGAAATTGATCACGAAGAACAAACTATTTAAAATTCCACCAACTCTAAAGAGAAAATCATGACAGCCATTTTCATTAAGTACCATTGTTGAAATTAAATTCTTAGATGAAATCGGAAGTTGGAGAAAGTTGTTTAAAACCTTACTTAGACTTGATTTAGTCTCTAGCAGGAGTCATTTTACTTGCGATCCTCGGATTGATATTTTATTGTTACTTTTAGGATTATTAGTCAAATATGATGACTGTTTGATTAATCATTTCGGAAAAGTAAAAAACTTGCAACTTCAAAATAAACGAATGCAAGTACAATATTTACGAGTGGGCATGGGCATTTTTTCTGTGCGAGGTAACTGTAATTAATTTTGTTTTAATTAAAATTAGAGCCTCAAAATATGTTGCAGTCATTGCCTATGCAACCTTGACGAAGAACATATGGAACAGACATGATTTGTGCATATCATTACATAAGAGAAAGTTTTGATTGTCATGGAATTTGAGAAAACTTCTTAGGGCGCGTTAACTTTGAAGAAAAAATTTGAATATTTTTTACTATCAAAAATTATACAAGAAACCTTGAAAAGTCAAATTTTATCATGAAAGATGGTCATACATAAAACTAGGATTTTGTATCTTATTGGGTCCCCTCTAGCATGAATGCATGATGCGATACGGTAGTTCATTGAGGCATACAAGTCCCGTATGATGTCCAGCGACATCTCGTTCCAAGGTTGCTGCAATTCGACCAAACTTATAGGCTGTTCCAATTTGCCTTCCTAAATGATCCCAGATATGGTCTCGATCGGTGACAAATCTGTTAATCACGCAGGCCAGGAAAAGGTGGAAATATAGCTGAAGCAGTCCTGTGAAGCTCTTGCAATGTGTGGACGAGCATTGTCCTGTTACAAAATGGGTCCTGGGAGACCTGGCAACACATGTGGCTGACGAATGTCACGAATGTACCTCTGGGCTGTCATTGAACTGTGGATTAATATTGGGATGACCGAGTGTCGTATGCGATGACATTCCCATACCATCACACCATTTGTGGGAGGGGTGTGCCGCTGTATAGCGAAATCAGGATTGAGATGCTCACCACGAGGCCTCCAAACATGTACACGATTGTTATAACTGTTCAAATTAAATCTGTATTCATCGCTAAAGAAGAACTGATTCCATTCGGTTGCATTCTAAACCCTTCGGGGGCGACACCACTCCAAACGGAAGTTTCGCGAATGGGTATAAATGTCAGTACACGTAATGGGCGCCACGATAGCAACTGTCCTACAGCCAGGTGACTTGCTATGGTACGGACTGACACAGAGGCCCATTGTGAAGGTGCTGTCTGTGTTTGGATGGTAAAGAATTAGACAGTTCTCGCTATGCCTTTGTGTCGAAGGATGTGAGATTGTGTCGAAGGATGAGAAGGATTCGAGGGCATCCTGAGCCTAGTCGCCGCGTAACAGACCTCTATCTTGTACACTGGTCCAAACACCTCGTCGGAGCAAAGTCAGAAAGGCGTAGGTGGCAAGCTACTCGCTCAACTGACCACCCGGTTTCCATCATTCCTCTGATTCTTCCCCTCTCGCACTTTGAGATCTGCTCATATTGTCTTCGATGGTAATGGCATCTCTAGTTAAAATACGTCTCATTGCAACAGAGTAAATACACGCAAACAAGCTCTGCTGGCCTGTTTTATAATTCAAGGAGAACAAAATCTAACGCTCTCTGATGCATTATATATATATATATATATATATATATATATATATATATGTATGTATGTATGTATGTATGTATATGTATATATACAATTAAGTACAAAAGTACTATTATATATAAGCATATCAGAATCTATTGAATATTGTAAAGATCATAAGCAATTATTGACAAAAATAAAGGATTGAAAAACTGTAGAGAAAATAAATCAATATTTACAAATCGGCATTATAAATGCTGTGCCAAAAAGTTTTTCTCCTTTCCTTCGGCTTCTGTACAATTGCCGTTCCAAACTATTCAGAGATAGTTCATCCCCCTTCCCTACTTTTTTTCCCAAAAAAATTTCCCTTACCATTTTTACAACTGGGTTAACATTGCTCGTAGTTGTATTGAAATATTTCTCACCAACATTATCGGGTTGTGTGCTCATTCCTTATTATTGGGGACGCTTAGAGAAAACCAGTTCCTATTTTGAAAAGAAATACTTCATTCGATAATTTTACGATGTTCATGATTGTTGATTTTATCTTTTCTCTTGCTTTTTCTTCGATTTTTCAGAATGTCTTGGAAATTTCACTCACAGATAGAGATTGAGAATTTTATCAAGGGTTTATATGATGAATATTTTGGTGATTGTGCATTTAGAGTTTGAAGAAGTATCTGAAAATAGCATTTTGGAAGAGAATAATAAAGTTGATTTAGATGAGAAAGTAGAAAGTCTATTTTAATGGAAAGAGGTGGTGGGATCGAAACCTTAAATGTATTGAATTTTTTTTAGGAAAAGTTGGGTTAAAAGTTGAACCAGCTATTTAAAAAAGGATTATGATATTTATAAACTGCTATTCATGAACAAATTTTATGAGTTTTGTTTGAAGGAATCGGTGGATATGTTTAGAAAATGCTTAATCTCTGCAGAGAGACATGTGATGAATGGAAACATGTATCTTTATGGAAATCAGCTGATAACAAGGAAATTTTCAAATTTCTTGGATTAGTTTTACTGATGAAACCTCCACAGGACATGGAGATGATGGGAGACATCGAAAAAGAAAGCCTGCAGGATTATTGGACAACTAATGATTTGGTAGAAACGCCAGTGTTCAGAGAAATTATGCTTCGTGATCGTTTCTTAACGTTTTTAAAATTATTAAATTTTCCCGAAAATAATTTAAAAGAAATCAGAGATTCTCCAACTTACGATAGACTGCAGAAAGTAAGAAAAATTTCTAATTGTTTCAATATTTCACGGGATGGGGTATATTTTGCACACTACATTTTCACCACTCAAAAAATCTCCGTAAAAGACGCTTTCCGCCCACCCCACATTTATCTTCAAATGGTAGTTTATAACTTTCTTTATTTAAATTAGATGACAGAACCATGCAGAATAATTACAAAAATTATTGTTTTGATTCTTACGAAAGTTCCCAACAAGTGGCTGTTTTTTTTTTCCATAAACTCTTCTGATATTAATTGAAACTTTAAATTCCTCAGATATCCAATCAACATGATTGAAACTTAAGCGAACCGTCCTTAAGTAAATACTGCTAATTACTCAAAATAAAATACATAAAGTATTTTTTTATTCTTCAAACTTTTATTAAATGGTTTAAAATTTACACCGCCACCCACATAGAGAGCTAGTGAGCAACAGATAGCAGCAGTGAAATTTGCTATTCAGGCTAAATAAGGACGGTTCGCTTTGTTATAGTGAAAGGTAAGTATCGTAATTACAATAGTTTTTCGAGTACCATTGTGGCAAAAAGTAGACTTATTCTCCGAAGAAAAGAAATTTATAACATGAATTGAAATTTATCGACATG
This sequence comes from Nephila pilipes, assembly GCA_019974015.1. Lineage (NCBI taxonomy): Eukaryota > Metazoa > Arthropoda > Arachnida > Araneae > Nephilidae > Nephila > Nephila pilipes. The sequence continues at coordinate 150,691 of BMAW01056649.1, forward strand.
ATGGGTGCCCACTTGAAGACAACAAACGAAATCGCAGGAGAAAGAAATATTTTCTCGAATCCAAAATTATTGGAAAGAAAATCGAACAAAGGGAAGAGAAAGAGACAGCTCTTGCAGATTTGTTGGTGATAATGGATATCAGGCATTAGCTTGAGATAAAAAATAGATGATAGAGGGAAGTCCCCTCATTGCCTGGAGTGGAACTCCTCAAAAGAAACAAGTGAACAGGAAAATCTAAAGCATCGATGAGTGGTATTACAAAAGATATAACTGCGCAAAAAGGCACTCGCTTTGTGAAAAGAAAAGGTTCATTGGCGTTTGGACGCCAGTAAAAGAACAATGATATCTACTTTAGCGGATATTTTTAAGAGAAATAAAAAGAACTGAGTACGCATTCTGATAAAAATAATTCACATTAGGGAGGTCTGATTATTTTTTTGTGATATAACTGCTCATCATATACATGGGAGGGTGTGTTTGGAATGCGACAAAACTCAATTTAATGCAGAAAGCTGAGTTTTCTACTATTATGGAGACCATACTCTCAGCAGCATTTTAGTTTCATCTATCATTGTATGAATTCATGTTTTCGTTTCTACTCGTGACTATTTCAGATTTTATATAATAGGTTGCATAATTATTTCATAAAAATTCAAATTGTATATAAAGTAGCTATATGATCTAGTTTTAGTTTATTTTTTTTTTGTAAATATATATATATTTCTAAAATATATCTTTAAAAGAATGCCTACATGGGGATTGAGAAAGAACTTGCGTTGAAAAGTTTCCTTCTGATGGATCGGAGTTATCTTTACAAATAAGTGAGGAAGAAAATATCTCTGTAGTTTAAGCAATAAAAAATATACCTTACTTTAAACAACACTGTATATGTATTTGAACAGAATTTTGTTTATCAAATTTTTATTTCGGTGTTATCATTATTCTGAAATTTATAAATGTATAAAAAGTTATACTTATATTAATTGATATATTTTCTCACAAATTATCACTCTTAGAAATAAAAATGCATCATAAAGCTCTAACCTTTTTAAAAGTGTTTTGTTACCCTAATATTTCCCAAATTAACTAAAATAATATAACTTTTCAAAAAAGCATTTATTATTTTTTCGAAGGATTACGAAACAGCGAGTGTATAAATAAGATGCCTTACAGGTGTAGATATATACCGGGTCTTAAAAACAAGAAAAAAATTAAAAAAATAATCTTACTGCTTGATATTGTGTTCTTTTAACATTATTAATGCATTTCAGATGAATTTTAGCAAACATTTGATGTGTTTGTGTGTTTTTTTTACTTATCGTCTCTAGAAGGGTGACACATTTAACCCGTACAGGACCGTGATCACGTATACGTTATCGCATGATTCTCTCTTCAAGACCCGCGAAATCGAAAATTTGCCTGGTGTTTCGGTGCCTTCGGGCCCATGATCACACTGGAGTGATATCAAATTGGAATATTTTATTTGAATTTTTAACAGCCATTAAAGGGCTGAGATTTTCTACGCATTGGGTTTTTCTTTATATTTGTACGAAGTGGGGGGAAAGGATGAAATAATTTTTGGTTATGGTTGGGAGTAGACTTATCGTTCGCAAGATGATATTTTGTATGTTTTTTGATCGGTTTTATCTTTGCTATCATGGAGAAAAGAATGAAATATCTGAATGAAAAGTCAAAGAGACAATGTCTTGCGTGCAAAAATGGTTCCCTAAAAGAAAGAAAAAAAAAAAACGCAAGCTGACATATTATAAAAACAAAATCTGCAACGTACGGCTTTGACCTAATGTAGAAAAGTGTTTCGAAATGTATCATAAGCTCCAAATATTATTTAGTAATTTCATTTAATTTATTTTGTATTTCTTAATTCAGTTCTCTAATATTTTACCTATATTTTAAATACTCGAAAATTAAGAAAAAATATCATTTATATTATTATTATTTTCGTAGCTCTTTATTTATTTATTTTTTTACCAAAATGAATATAACTTCCTTACAATTCATAATTATTATTTTAAATATCACAAAAATTTTACCACCGTATATTTAGATACTATCAATGATAATAATCTATAAGTTTCAGTATATTTATTCGCAGGAATGATTTTATATGAATTTTTATATGGAATTAGACTTAGCAAATGAAATCGTCGGTTCCGTGCGTACGTACACTTTTAGAGCGCGCAGACCTGGGGAAGCGCTTCTTTCTCCTTTCGCCGGAGCCACGTTCTGGAAATATGAAAAGGTAAATGTAGATGCAGACTCATATGCATGATCCCAGAAATTAATTTATTATTGAAGAATGAAAAGGATTCATAAAAAATGACAATGAAGTAGCTGAATGCGAAAAAAAAAAGTAAATAACTACCAAGCCAAAAACAGTTATAGATTGCAACAAGCTTATGGGATATGTTGATTTAGGAAACCGCATGGCATCAACCTACACTTTTCACTTGACGAACTAGGAAATGGGGGAAATATTATTCTTCAGCGTCATCAATATTGCTGCTTTGAATGCGCTTCTGATATTTAAGTCATGCCAAAATTCGTCAAAATTTAGTTTAAAAGAATTTAGAATGAGTTTATTATCATCTGACACTGTAAAAGAAAATCATAAAAAATTCATAGGCTTCATAGGCTTCTTAGATTTAAAATAAATGATTGTGCAGAGTTTTGTCATTTTCCAATTGACGAAAAGAAAAGGAGAAAGTCCACATATTGTATGAAAAACATATCCAAGGAAGAACCACTATAGTCTGTAAATCATGCAATATAGCTCATTGTATTGACCAAAACTGTTTCGAAGAATATCACACAGTTTATTTGAAAAATTACTTTACACATAAACCAATGAAAAACAAAAGACTAGAATAAAAAATTAAAAATGATATATTCTTAAAAAAAAGAAAGGAAAGAAACAACTAACAAAACAAAAAAAGGCTCTTTTAAAGGCCAAAGTTTTTTGAAAAGTGGAAGTCTTTTTTTTTTTTACATTTTTAAAAAGTCGAACTCTTCTATTTTACATTTTTAAAAGAGACATTTCAAAAGCACTTCTGACTACAACTTTTTCAATTTAAAATATAAGTTTCTTTTAGAGAAAAAAATTGTTCAAAAGTTAAAAAATAATTAATTAAATTTTTTTTCTCATTAGGATTAAAGATTTGATTCAGAAAAAGATTTACAGTATCAAAAAATATTACACATTATTTTCATTGAAATATATAAAACTAGTAGAAAGTTTTACCATTGTTTGTTGTACTTTAGATTTATTCAGTAGTTTTGAAACGTATTGAATTAAATTGAAATTATTTTTTAATCTAATTTGCTCCTATTTGATCACAAAAGGGCAGCAGTATCCGACAAATCATGGTCGCAAACTCACGGCAAATAAAAGTAATACGCTTATTCCTTTTTACTCATATATACGATTACTATTCAACAAGATATTCGAATAAATTCTAATCTCTTAGTATATATGAAGTGCTGTACATCAAACTCTAAAAAATATTTATTTTAATTAAATAATCTACAAAAAATGGCATGCATATTAAAACATTCTCAATAATCATAATAACAAAATATGCATTTGAAAATTTGCAAGTCATTCAATTAAAAAGGGACCTGGAATTTAGGAAAAAATATTGTGATATAATATTACTCCAAATATTGGGATCTTTCTTACTTGTGAATGAATACTGATTAGAAATCCGCAACCCTTATCCTTTATCTTTTGTAAAATGAAATCATAACAATACCACATATGGCGAAAATGTACATTCAGGATAAGATTGTAACAAAAATTAAGACCATTCAAAACAGTTGAAAAACGCAAATCATAAGATCATATGACATACATAAATTATTAAGATTTAAAGTGCAAAAGGTTAAGGAACATTTTAAATTAAGATTTCCAGAATTTGGCGCATTTCCAATAATGATGTGAATACCAATAATAAATTAAGTTGAATAAGACAAAAGTTTGAAAAGTGAGATTATTTAGTAAACATCTCAAATCAAAACAATCAAATAGAAGTAAAATCCGAAGGAACTCAAACCTGAATTTAATTGTTAAAAATGTTTTTTTAAATATTGTGATTAAAATATGTGTCTAAGTGCAAACTATGTAAAAATTCAGGAACTCTTCACAGCTAAACCACTAATTAGTTGCCTTTGTAACTATAAAGTAGCGCGGTGGATTTGTTTTTTTAATTAAAAGTTCTTTAAAATTCCATGGTAGTCCTGAAAGCTAATAGCCCTTATGTTTAAGACATCATTTTCCAAAATCTCACAATTCTAAAAGACTATGGGAGAAACTCTCAATTTTTTAGTTGTGAATATCTAATTAATTTAAATAAATTTATAAAATAAAGATCTTAGTAAGAAATTATTACAATATAAGAAGCTCGTAGATGTCAAGTTTATGTTCCAGAAATCATATTTAAATATCTTCCAGAATCACCAAAGGACTCCTTTTGGGAAATCTTAAATGCATATCAATATGGGCCAAATTACGTGGAATATATTTTTTTCAAACATCCAATAGATAATCACATTCTGTAGATTCTTCTACAAAACATTATTGAATCTTTTGTTATCTTAAGTAATCAGCGATTTATAACCATGCAAGAAGTTTAAAATAATGATCCTGTATGTGGATATATGAATATTGCTTTTCCAGTAAGGAATTTTAATTACCTTAAATTTAAATGCATCTCTTTTATCATATAAATTACTATTAAATGTATAATCCATTATCTGTAATTCCGTATTTAGGTATTCAACCTTACATGTATTTGATTTTGTCTGTAATAAATCCAAATAGTTTGGATAAAAATCAATGTTCGGCTGATATTCTCTATATTTACTACAAATTATTAGTTCGTCTATGTATCTGTAAGAGAAGTAAAAAAAATGTTAACTTAGCTCGATTCATAAAAATGCAAGTATAGATTAGCAAGAATGATGCTAGCTGGTCCTCTTTGAGGCAAAACCTTTTTTTTTTTGTTTGTAAATTGTTTTTTAAAATAATATAATTTTCTTCCAGCACTAATTGTATGAGGTTCTTATATTTGCTCAGTTTTATCGTATTATCTAAATTACAATTATCAAAGAGAATCAAAAGAGCTCTAATCATATCCTCAATATCAAATGAATTTAAAAGATCCCGAAAATCATAACTATTAATTGATTGGATTTGGGTATTGCCTTTGGAATTAATCACTTCTATACTCTTCTTAATAAAAGCTGTTTCTTCAAGTTTTCCCAAAATATTTTTCAAAATACTTTGCAACGTTTTACCAGTTTAATTATTTATGTATTGTAACCATTGTTATGGTTCTGAATTTAACTGTTTTCTTATGGAATTTAGGCGCAGAAACACATGGGGAAGTTTATTGTTATTAAACTGTATTTCAAGTATTTGATGAAAAGTATCTAACCTAATAGTTATATCTCTTTCTTCACATTTCGAAATAATAAATATCACATTGTTATATATATATATATATATATATATATATATATATATATATTACAACAAAAAATGAAAATCATTAGTCAGCTATTAAGTGCATATATCACAAATAGCAATTTATTATGATTATTAGTGTAAGATACAATACTAACTAAAAATAATGCTTTAAAAATATATAAAGAAAATATTAAATATAGAAGAAAAATATATTCTAGAAATAATTTTAGAAAAATAGCATAAATGGAAAAATAATTATAAGAAAATGAAAGAAAAAGTAAACTAATAAAAAAAGGGAAAGAAAATGAAATCGATTTGAAAATTGAGAAAAAGGAAATGAATAGAAAATACTTTCACTGGTATATGATATCTGGTTATTCCAGAATTAAAGTCCAAACTGTCCCATTAAGCTTTTGCTTTATATCATGCAAAACCCAAAACTCAAATCAACAAGTCAATAATATCAGAAATAAAATAACATAATAATTATTAAACACCACAAATATAATAATAATTATTAAATCAAAGCAATAAAAAAATTTTTAACATAAATAATTTTTTTAAAAAAACTGAAAGAGAATACTTTAAAAAAATGAAAGAATCAAAATGAAATATTACTTTATAAAACATCTAGCATGTGCAAAACGATAGGAAATAATGGTGTTTTCCTTAGTTACTGAATTCTAAAAACGTTTAATGAAATTTGTTTTATTGATCCCAATTTTCCTTTATTATAAAATATTCAAACAAATTGCTACAAAGTTTAGTGTTTGATGTAAATTATAAGTATCTTCTAAATTGTGTTTATTTATTGAAAGTTTACTTAGTTTCCTTAATCTATCAAACTCACACACATGTATGTTGGCTAATATTAAATAGAAGACATTTTCATAGAATGCAAAAGCTGACGACCGAAAATAACTACACATATAAAGTCAGATAGGTTTCATTTTGTTTGAACACGAGTAGCTACTTTTATGCTTCTTTATCCTTGTTAAGGAAGATTCTTAGTCTGATATATTTGAAGCAACGTTGAGAAATATCCATTTATTAAAGATACTTGTAATTTTTTCAATAAAGGTTTTAAAATCAGCCTTTTTTCCCTTTGAGATTAAGTTAGGATAATTCTTGTATTTTCAAATAAATGTTAACTTTCTACTTTTGGTTTAAAATTTTTGAAAATGAAATTTTTTTTCTGTAGTATCGTATCAACAGATTTGAATTCTAAGATTATACAAATAGAAATAGTCAGTAGAAATTTATATATTGTCTTCTTTTTGGAATAGTTAAAAATATTTCATAATATATTTGTAGAATCTGAACAAAATAAACTTTCTTCTCGAAGTATATTAGAATCCAAAATGTTACTGGATCCCTTTTGTTTGAAAATAGTTATAATAGTTTATAAGTAAACATTTGTTTTCTCAAATTTAAAATACCATTCATATAAGGAAAAATGCCGTTAAAGTAACTTCCTTTAAATGAATTTGAATGAAGAATTTTTTTTTCATTCTCACTTTTGTAAACAATTATTTGAATAGTATTTATTTAACTATATATATATATATATATATATATATATATATATATATATATATATTAAATTAAAGATTTATCCCGTAGAATGGTTAGACATAGATGAAACTTAAATAACATTGGAAAATAAAACTTGTTTCATTAACGATACATTAATTATAATAATATTTATTGTATAATAAGCAGAAAGTTTTCAGTATTCTTAGAAGGACATTTTCTAATTTGTTTTGTAATATTTGAAATATTAAATTTAATAATTATTTATTAAAACGAGTAAAATTATGCGTATTTTCTCTCTTTCTCTTATTTTTTTATATTCAAAGCAACTGTAATAAGCAATGAACTTTTTAAAATTGCTTGAGAAGTTAAATTATCATAATTGCTTAATATATTTGCAAAAATTAGATTACAGAATTTTTCAGTACTCAATCAGTTCAGCAGCAGTTAACAAAATGAACTAAGTAAAACCATAATTGATAGTTAAATATATATAAACTGAACTCACAGTGCCTTAAATTATTTTGGTACTTAAGACTATTAGAAGTATGTACTCTATGAATTTAGAACAAAAGTTTGAAAGATAATGCATAGAGAAGTATGTACTCTATGAATTTAGAACTTAGTTTGGTACTCTATGAGTATTAGAAGCAAATAAAATTCGAAGAAAATATAGTATGTAAATTGTGTTAGCTAAGTAATCAGACTCCGTTCGGAACCATGATTTTGAAAAAAACTTATAAATGAATAATTCTTTTTGATATTTAGTATCGTCTGAATTATAATGTACATAAAAAAGTATTTCAAAAGTTTTATTTCAATGAAAAAAAAAATTAAATAATTTTTTTAGCATAAAATAAGAAAAAAATAGCACATTTTCAAGATAATATCCTTTCAAGAAAAATCTTTCTATAACATTGTTATTCAACATATGTATTGATATGACACCTGTACAGAGCCTGAACTAGGACTTTTTAATAATTCACATTATTTGCATAGTTATTAAGAGTCGAAGTAACAACACGCGCTTTTTTAAAAAATTCCTCCACTCTTATGCATTAAAATGTGAATAAATCCACTTATATACCATACATTACATAAATTCTAAATTCAGTATCTTAAAAATAATATGAAAAACATTCTACCAAATTCCATCAATATATAGAAAAAACATTGGAGTTATTACCTTTCGAAAATTGTAAACATACTGAAAATTATATTCTTCAGAAAATGGATTTAAAGTTAAAACTTGTTCAGAAAACAAAGGAAACGTCTGATATTAAAATACTTATAACTTGATTTTTATGTACCGTAGCTACAAATGGAAGGTAACATTAAAAAGAGAACATTCATTTATTTTAATTGATTAATAAAAAAAATTCGGTATTTTCTCCGAAATTCGAGTTTTTAACGTAGTCGGATACCTTAAATACAAACACACTATAAAATAACATGTATTTTTAAGTGTATACATTTTCTCTAACTTCTATGTACTTTAACTATACATCACAAAACTGAAAATATAATAGCTCTTTATGAAAATCATATTATCATTTACAAATTAAGTAACATATTATAAGGATCTCATACATCCTTAAGTTCAGACAAACATACAGCTACATCAAGTATTGAAGATTTCTCTTTAAGCAAATATATCATCAAAAATAGGTTAGCATTGTTCTTCGAAATTGCAATTAATATTATAAAGTATTCATAATTATATTAAACCTAATGAAAATGCAATAATATTTTGTTCCTGCACCCACATACGATATCGAGAATTTTTGAAAATAATATGTTCAATATATTACATATTATGCTTATTCTTCTCTTTCATCTTATATATATTAATCTTTTTTTCACCTGGTCAGTATGTCATTAATCAGACAGTGGATTAGGGGAAACTGGAGTCAAGGGAATATGCATGTGGCTACTTTTCTTTTTTACCTTCTACACATTTGAAATAGAAATAAAGCTATGCTCATAAAAACAATAATATGATGTCTTTCTTTCGCTCAAGCGAAGTAAGACTTGGTAGAAATAGTTTTATTGAGAAAAACTGGAAAGTGCCTTTATTAACTTTATCGACCATAATACCTACAGAAAGAGCTGTTTTACAAAATAAAATTTATGAAAGTGATAATTTTAAATTGAAGCCAAAATTCCTTCAAGAAAGATAGGACTAATAGTTGCATGCTTTTAATTTTCTCAACTTCATTACAGTCATTACAATTTTATTTTGATTTAAGAGTGGTTAAATTACCCTCAGGTACCTTTTATTGTAGTGTACATGAATATAAATCTCCAAACATTTAAAAAATATCTTATAATATAGAAATTCCGAAGAGAAAAATAGTTTCCTTTCGACTCTAACTAAATTAGAGAAACAAATCTAAACGCTTTATTAAACTCTAGAGTGCATTTCTCAAATCTGCTTGCGAGAAATGTATTTTCTTTGTTTAGATATTAACTGTTTTTAGAAATGTGTTTAAGAGTAATTCATTCTTAAATGTTTTCGAATAACTTCCTTATCATAATATTTTTACATTAATATAATTAGAGAATTAGAGAAACAGCTATTCTCCCTCTCTCTCTTCACTCCCGGGATACCCTAGCGATCTTTCTCTATTTTCGACCCTTCTTCTTGTTAACCATTTTTACCTTTTTTCAACTTCACGTCTATACCACAGTTTAAACTTGTTTGGCGCAGCATAGCTATATCTGGCTCTTGCGCCAATAAACTTTACATTCACTCACTCACCCTCTCTCTCTTTGTTTCCTGTCATATTATATATATAAACCATTTTATTCCTTCAAGAAGGCGATCGAGTTCAATTGCATCCTCTAATTTTTATATGTGCGAAAGATTAAAGATTTATGTACAAACAGTTATGATAAATTTTATAGTAGGAAGTGCCAATAAGAATTACTCATAAATAATTACGTTAACTATGAAAAATAAATAATTCAACCTATGTGACGAATGCATTACTGTCAATTCTTAGTTGTACGAAATATGTATGCATTGAATTCGAATTATCTTAGTGATAACAGTAAATATTATTTTTTATAGAAAACCTGTGTGAGTGTGTATTTTAAAACTATTTCTTAAATGTCAAACAATAATGAAATTGTTTAATAATAATTAATGGTTACAATAATGATTAATGATTCATTTTGAAAATTAACTACTAGAATATCTTCAAGCAAAATGCTTAAATAAGTCCAGAATTTTAGTTGTAAATAATAATAAACAACAGAATTTTTTTAAAACATAGCCGGGCAGGAAAAAAATATCTTACAATTTGAAATAACTTTAAAAAATTAAAACTGTAGAGGACAATCAAAAGTTTTACTTGACACAGTTCTACAAATTTAATATACATAAATGCGAATAATTTTATTTAAAATAGCATATTACATTAAAATAAAAACAATAAAAACTCTAATTTTTTTGAATTACATTAAGATACATCTCATTTAATTCAAATTACTTCCACAAACTGTTGCTAATCAATTGAATTTAATTTTAAATCAGTTGCTATTGAGTAAAAAGAAGATACTAAATGCAGACGTATTCCCTTCAATTATAATATTCGCGTTTCATGAAGAAAGGGAGAAAAAGTACCCAAAACTATTTGGGAATTCCATTTTCTCTATCCGAATTCACTAATGATCCTATACACATGCATTAATCATCTGGTCTGCCGACAATTTACTAAGGGTTTATTTCTTACTGGAAGTTAAGAGACAGGTCCTTTAGATGAGATTAATGATTATGGAAATACAATACTAAAGCTTTTCAAGATCTGCAAATTTACAAAAGGATTTTATTTTGATTGTTTATTAACGTCGTTCTAAGAAGTAACACGAATGCTATTGACAACGGATATGAGCTAGTGTCCCACTCTCCTAGTTTCCCTAGCTAAAAGAAAACTTCGAGAAATTTAACATACACCAGGCCCGTTATACGATGAATATTAAGTGAATCATGATTTGAACACGCAGTTCTGCAAAAAAAAAAAAAAAAAAACTGATTTCAAACAAATACCCAATTAATAGTGCAAGAGTGGGAAACTGATTTGAGATGTAAAATGAATCCCCTGAAGTCCATTGGTCAAAACTGAAAAATGTATGGCCAATAACATACAAATCATAACAGTGTTTGAGTCTAAATTCCACCAGACCATCCAATCATGTAGAATATCATGGCAAAAATTATCGTGCGATTCTGTTAAAAACATAGTATGTTAGCTAGTATGTTTAAAAACATAATATGTTTTAAACTGCGACCAATGATCTTTTGATTTCATAACTGTATACAATTAATTTAAGCAACAGCGTACTCGAAAATAAATATGCATTTTTGCTGCAGGTATCCAACTTCTAAAGAAAACAAATTCCGAGATTAAATTACACTCGAATGTCTAGGGTCAAAAATATTTTTTGAAGAAGAGTATAAAATAATAACGCTGATTGTACTGCATCCATGCTTTTACAAAGTGCAGAAGAGATTTTTTGATTTTGGGGGTACAAATTTTTTACATAATATACTACGGTTATAATTTTTAATTGTACAATATTTAAGATTGGATTGGTTTTATTAATTTCGCAATAGAAACACCATTAGGGCTATTGGTGACAGACGTTGTAATTTTGAACCTCAGTCTAGTGAAGAGAATGGTACCTGAGTCTCTCAAAATTACAATCCACGCCAACGGGAGGCCTTTGGTCCTCGGCAAATTTAACATTAGCCCTGATTTCATTGCGGTTTTTTAGTGGGATCAAGACTCGAGCAAACGACTAAACGAAAACAGTTGACCGCTTGTCAGCAACCATAACCACTAAGCTACCACAATATTCAGACACAAATTCATTTCTTTGAAAGCCAGATCTTCTCTGAGGGCGATGCCATACATTCATACAGGGACTGCCAAACTGTTACTTTTTAGTCATAGGTCCCAGCATATTAGGTCCAGTTTAGTAAAATGATCAAATATCTTGTTACGGTTGTAGCATATTCCATGATCAAATTACATTGGTAACATTTTTCACGATTTTATTACATTTGTAACATATTTAGCAATCCTCTTGAATTCGAAGCATTCTACATGAGCTTATTATTTTTGCAACATATATTCCATGAGCTATGTAAAGTAAAAATATATTCCTTAAGAATATTACTTTTGGAGAATATAACATTATTATGCCTTCTTTTATGAATATATTTAGTTCTCCTACTGTTTTAAACTTATAAATTTCTGCATTTCCTTTGAAACTGTTTTCATATTAAGAGAAAACCCAAATATCAGGCAAAATACCCATATATATATCAATACAAATATTATTTTATTGTGTAAAAAGAATATTCTACCATCTGACTATAAAAACAGATATAAATTATACCATTCTTGAATAAAATTGCTCTTAGCTGAGTATTACAAATTGATTATTTTTAGCACTGTTCAATTAATCAATTACATTAATTTTTAAACATTCATTGCTATCATTATAAAACTGAAAATAACATAAATATTAATTATTATAAGTGCATTTTTCAACATTTAACCATGAAATTGTTGGAAAGGGCTTTTTTCGACCTGTACAGTGAATAACATCTCAGTAGAAAAGTGATGCAATGACTATAAGAAACATCAAGATACTTTTTCACGTGGAAGAAAGATCGGCAAGATTGAACAGGAGTGTAATTTGATTAGTGTTGCACTAGAGCTCTGAACTGACAAAATATTAATTTCAAGAGCTTGGAAAGTCTCCGTATTGCAAGTATAGTTGCAAAAACATTTAGTGGTAGGCGGCCGAGGAAACAAACGGCAAAGGATGATCAATATATCCGAAGACAAAAAAAGATAGGAGCCAGATATTGGACAGCATTACTTAGTAGCTGCGCATGGCAACTAAATGACAGATATCACGGTTTTCTGTGACCAGAGTCTGAATAAAGATGACCCAATTGACTGTCTTTCCAAACGCTGCTTATCATTAACAGTAGCTCACTGGTGGCACAGTTTACAATGATGCCAAGGACACAAAGTCTGGACATCTAATCAAAGGAGTCACGTTCTGCTTACTGATGAAAGTCGTTTCAGCTTATGCAACAATTATCAGCTCCATTTGATATGAAGGTAGGTAGGTACAAGGTTTCATCATACTAAAATCAGGGAAAGAGACCTTTGGGATGGTCCTGTGTGCTTATGTGGTCCCGGAGTGCTTATGTGGGGATGCATTATATTTAATGGACGTACAAAGCTTCATATTTTCGACATCGGTTTACTTTCCGGAGATAGTTAAATTGAATTAATTATCCTCTTACATGTACATCTGTTTCTTGATGCCATCGGTCTAAAATTTATTTTTGTGGACGACAATGCAAGTCCACATAGGACTTCGCTGTTGAGGAGCTTCTAGAAAATGAGGATATCTGCAGAATGGATTGACCAGCGTATTCCGTAGATTTAAGTCTCATCGAACATGAGTAGGATTCTTCAAATGAAAGTAAGGCCTCATTAAGTAATGAACTCACTAAGAAAAGTTTACAAATGATTTTTACGCTTATTAGGTTTCATGCCATCTTCTGCCAAAACTTTTCAGGAAATGATACACAGGGGTTTATTTTTTTCATTTACTTCAGAGCTAGTAAATCCAAAATTTAAGTATTCTTAATTTTCTGAGATTGCATTCTGAAAAATATTTCTGCTCGTCTGTGTAATTGTTGATGTTTCACAGTAATCAGATGATCGCTTACACCCACTTGAAATTTATCCATGATTCTGTATAAATCTATTTCTATGAATATTTAATACATTTGAGTTAATACACAAATTATAATATACAAATTCAGGATAAATACGAATACCGATAGATGGTTGGACTCAACTGAGATTGGCTAAGAGGTGGAGCATTTATACTCTTTTGCTTTAAGACAGCGTAGTTGTTACAGATTGTTCGAGACAAATCGGAACTTTTCGCGAAGTCGCGAGAATGCCTGATGGGGTGAATACAAGACAGAGAGCAATAGAGAGGTATCGATTCTGGATTTGTTGATGCATAGGATTAGTGTTGTCAAATATTAACAAATTTTTTTATTCTTGGTAAATTGTAAGAACTATAATTGCGATCATAGTGTTACATTATACATAATAAATTGTTATTCCATACATTGCTATTGAATGAGAAGAGGTGGAGGCAATGAAAATTATGATTAAAAATTGGGTCGCAGTCACTGAAAATTGAAAAATTCTATTTTACAACAAAGAATAATTTCTTAGTATTTAAATTTCAACAAAATAAGAGTTTTTTGGAAATATACTCTCTTCATTTTTTGAAAAGAGTTTTATTTCTATTCTTATTATATCTTGCCTCTCAGATAATTGTTTAAAAATATTTCCGTTTCGAAAGATAACGGAATTAAGTGTGTTTAAATATTTATGCGAAAATCATAAAAGAAACTGGTTTTTGATTATTTAACATATATGTATTAATAACATATATAAAAAACAGATTTGATTTATAAATTTTCGAATTACTTATTGAAATGAAAGAATAGCATTTAAGCTATTCAAAACAAAATGAATTGTGTTACTTAATTTTAATAGATATTCACCATTGAAAAAAACTTCATTTTATGTGATATAAAAAAAAATTAAACACGGTACAAAATTTCAAAGTGCAGCGATTCTTAAGAATATTTAGTATATCATTTTTGTGAAGAAACGATTTACGAAATCATTTTAGTTTGTTATGGAGAGATATTTCTTTCTCTGTTTAATATTTGTCAATAAATCTTTTTCAATATATATACACATTAAATATTACAGGGTTTACCCAAATGAAACATGTGCAATTTAAAAAAAACAACTATAAGTTAATGTACTTCAAATTTAAATTTAAAACTTTCCTATTTTGTTGCTAGATTATACTGTTGAAAGCATTTTCATGTGAGTCTCAATACCATCAAACTAATGTGTTTTAATTTTAAAATACTGTCATTTAGAATATGTTAAACACAATAAAAGTTATTTATGAAACACTTTTGTTCCATTGCGATATTTGAACTGATTAAAAAACTTTATTCTTGGACAAGATTTTTGTTTTGAGAAATATTTATTTTACTCCAATGATTGCCGAGAAAGAATTCTATTTACAGTTTTGTAAACGTAAAATAACAAAGTAAAAGATAAAAATCACATAAAGTGTAAATAAAATTGAGTAAAGAGCAACTGTTACTTCACACCAAGCAATTTATCTAATGTAGCGAATATAAAACACTCACAGACTATTTGCAGACTAGTTTACGGAAAACTGGACCAAGTTTGCAGTATGTAATTGGATTTTAGACACAAAAAAAAAGCATTTTAAAGAAAATGTCTGAATCTTGGAAGACAAACAAAAAAAATAATTTTTCCCTTTGAAATTGAGAGAAAAACTTACATCCAAAACTTATCTGATTAAATGAAACTTCTATTTTTATTAGCTTAAGTATACGAGACACCAACATGTGTAAAAAAGGAAAGAAAATTAATCGGAATTCGTACAAATAAACAATTTTGAAACTTTCCAAAACTATTACATATGTTTCATTTATCCTTAAAGTTATCATGAACTTCCTAATTAGTAAATAATTTAACTATATTCATTTGAAAAGTGAAAAACAATTTGCATAAGCACTACGATAAATTTTAGATATTCACTATTATTTATTTCAATGAATTATACTTTTGTAATAGTGTACTGAATTGCAATTGCAGAGTGTTCAAATCTACTAGGTTTGATAATAAAATTGTATATTCTTTCCGTTAAAATAAAATTTATGCTGACTGCAGGACACTTCTTGTAAGTACTCATGCTATTCTCATTGATAGAAATAACTTTAACGACACGCACCTTAATTATATAAATTCACTTACCGTTTTCATCAGTTACCTATTATTAATATTACATTCAGCTATTAAGTGTGCTTTACTTAAATTTAGAAAATCAACGAATTTTATATTCCCTCTTTCTTCTGGATAAGTTCGAGAAAGCTCCTTTTAAATTAAGAATCACGTGACGAATATGAATGATTTTGCAAAATAATAGTGATTACTAATTTATATATATATATATATACTATAATTTTAATTTTTCTGCTTTGAGTACCAGAATTCAATGGATGCAGATTATTCAAACTCTAGCAATCATTACCAAATTATAATCATCAAGAGAACAACAAACACACTTAAATAATTTGAAATATTTTGGAACTAATTGCACATAAATTATTAAATAAAACAATAAAGATTTATTATTTTCATAAATAATGACAGTAGGAACAAAATACGACCGATGAAAATAAAGGCAATCGGAAATACTCTATCCTATAAGAAAACTTTTGCTGTAATATTTTAAATTAAAGATGAACAAATTGAGAATAAAATACTTCACTCGGATATTAAAAAGAACACACACATAAATAGTATCCAAAGTATACAGAAGCCTTTAACATATAATTATCAAGGAACTCATAATGTTGAATTTCATATAAAGGTTAATAATAAATTACTATACACAATATTCTAGACCATCGATATATTTAATGAATATTTCTACCTTTAATGACAATGATCATTGTCATTATTATTACTTCTTAAATGAAATATTTAGTGTCATATCAAAACTCGTTGGGCTAGCTTTATAATTTCTTCTGTTACCAGTCCGGTAAAAAAATTTTTATTGATATTTTGAAGAAAACTATAAGTTTTAATTTGATTAATACTGGTATGGAATGAAAAGTTTTAAAAATAACGTATAATTTACCCATTTTCGAAAAGAGATATGATTACGATACCTGTTTTCTTTGCGAAATCTCGCAGAAAGCAAAAAAAAAATTTCAGGCATTGTGTTAAAGAAGAAATGCAAAATTTAGGTTTCAGCTGAAATCCACTCTCTCTCTCTCTCTCTGTCTCTCTCTCTCTCTCTCTCACACACACACACACAAACATATATATATATATATATATGCAAGAAGGAATGAAAAGTTTCCTACCTAACAAAAACACAAGACATTTTTTCTTTAAACTTATTTTTCTACATAGTCTCTTTGTTAGTCTACATACTTCTCCCAGGGAGGCTCCGATCTCTTTATCCTATCAAAATAGTACTCAGCATCTTGATCTGCAAAATAGTCGTAAACAAAAGTGATGGTCTCCTCAATTGACGGAAGTCTCTGTCCTCGAAGCGCAATTTTAAGTTTAAAAAACAAAAATAAGTCACTTGGGGATAGATCTCGGGAGTAAGGAGAATGGTCAAGCAGTTCAAACAGCAGTTCGAGGATTTTCTGATTTGGAGGACGACGATTTTTTTCTGCAAATGTGGTCATTTTTCCACAATTTCTATTTCCTCTTGTCAAGTAATGTATTAGTGGTATGCTCCTGTAAAGGGCTTCCTTTTTGAAAATAATTGATTAAAATAATTCCATGATTATCCCAAAAAGCAGTCTAAATCTGTTTCCATCTGTCCAAAAAAGAGTTTACTTTTTATGGTACCGATTGCCCCTCCGCAGTGTCCACTAATTTGACTGTACTTTTTTTTGTTTCGGGTGTATACTGGTGTTTCCACGTTTGATCTACAGTAATTAATGGGGGCCAGAATTTTAATTTATTGCTCCTAAACTGCGACAATAGAACGTTGGAAATGTTCATTCGAACACGTTTTAGGTTTAACGTGAGAAAATGCGACTCCCAAAAAGCACGGACAGCTTAATCATGCCTAAATCTTGATTCAGTATATGACATATAGTTACGTTCTTTAGACATATTCAAAGTCTCTGCTATCTCTTTCACTTTAATTTGAAAGTTGTCTAAAACCATTTGGTGAACTCTAGCGATATCATCGTCAGTGGTTGCAGCGTTTGAACATCCGAACGTTCATTGTCTCCCAAGCTGAACTTCAGCTGCCCAAAATTTCACAGTGGCAAATAATAGTGCAGGGTCCCTGTACATAACGTCCAACTTATCTTTGATTTGAGTAGATGCATTAGCTTTCAAAAACAAATATTTCATGACAGCTTGATACTACATTTTTTTCCATTTTCACAAAAACACTCTCATTGACACGCTCAAAACATTGTCAAACAACAACTGAGCGCCCAAAATGACTGAGACTTTGAAGAATACCTGTAAACAGAACCATATTATGTAACTTTTACAGACGTTTGCTGCAATCTTCATACAAGGTTGGAAATTTTTCATTCCAATCTCGGTGGAAATGTAGACAGACGGACGGACGGACAGGACGGACGGATGGATGGATGGATATCCGCAGCATAGCAAGTGATTCTAACAATCAGATCCATTTGAGATTTGACAAGCGTATCAGAAGCAACTGCTTTTTATGTTTACCGAAGAAAGAAATCCAGGGAATATAGGAACTGAACAACCGGTCTACCGTATGCTATTCATTGCTGATTAAACGACATACTTTCAAGAACTACGTACAAGTAACTCACGGTTTCCCCTCACTATGCGTGTTATATTTTAAAGACCTAACTTCACACAAATAATGTACATGAGAAAATAACGGTGGCCTAGTACATCTATAATAATTTTATTATGTTTAAAAATAGAGATGACATCATCGTTTTTCTTCAAAATAATTATAGCCTAGATATGAAACGTAATTTACCTTTCTATTCTTCACATTTAAATTTAGTAAAAACTAATAATAATGTTAGAAAAATAAAATATTTTTATATTAAAAAAAAAGAGAATTATGGAATATAATATACTATTATTTTTTAATAAAAAAAGAGAATTTTGATTCTATGTCAAAAAAGAACCTTTCTGGAATAGAACTTACATAATTCAATTTATACATAAATATTGAATTTAATTATATGTTTTGTGATAGAAAGTTAATTATGAATCTAATAGATATACAATCTAATTTTAAAAAAAAAATCATAAATATTGCATTGTTGTTGATTTTTCTGTTAATTTCCTAAAGTTCGCATTTGAAAATTGTTGATTATTAAATAGGGTAAGTTATTATAATGCATTTTTAAAGAAAACTTTCAAGAATTTCTAAAGTCTGGATTTTTTTTTGTTGCTTAAAAATTTAAAAAGTGAAATATAGAATCTAATATTTATTCTGTTTGTCTTAATGTAGATGGCAATTCTTGTAACAGTGTTAGTATTTCTATTATTTCTTTTTAAAAAAAATTATATATATATATATATATATATATATATATATATATATATATATATCATATATATTTTACGTTAACGAAGATATTTTTTTTATTTTTATAAAATCTGTTAGTACTTTCACTATTTTAGTTTCTTGTGTGTTTACTTTCGTACTTTTCACAAGTTTTCTCTTCGGGGGGAATTTATTAGTTAATACGCCGTATGGGATTTTTCATTGGAATAATAGCATGCCATCTCTTAAGGAAATAATATTATTATTCAAAATGATTATATTTATTAGATAGGTATTTATGTTTATAACAATTTTCGTAAGTTATTTAGTAATTGTTACCTCTAATTTTATTCTATTTTCTATTCTTCCATCACATTTGTATGCTATTTTTCTAAACGTTTTATCTTTGTGTTTTCTTGTTTGATTTTTAAGGTTATAGAGCTTTGTCCATTTTTATAACGTAACGGCTACATGGGATTTTTTGATCTTTTTGAAACAAGTTTAATCAGTATCTTGGTCCTAAGCCTGAGAAAGTTAATTTCAATTACTTTATATATTTGATTTGTTTCTCCTCCTCCATAGGTGCTAAGGAATTTTTTTAAGAATTTAATTTTCCTTTTCTTATGTTTATAATCTGCTTTGCATCATCGTTAGTAACATTTAAACAAAATATTTACTTTGATATCTCTTGTAAAATCATCTATTAAGGTCGAAATGAGCATGAGATGTAAAATAAATTTATATAAAAATTTAAAAAATGTCTATTGTTGACATGAAAATATTTTTGTTGCTGAAATCTATGTCTGAGTTTTGACTGAGAACTTCACGCACACCCAAATAATTTTATTTACTCTCGACGTAATTTCAATTTCTTAATTCATTTCAAGTAAATTTATTAGAGTAACGCAATTTAAGTTATTTTTGTTGGAAGATTTTGTAAGTTTTGAGAAAATTAATTCTTTCTAAATTAACTTTCATCCAATGTTTTTACAAAATTACTACATCAGAATTTTTTTCAAAGCATTTATCATTACTTCTATATACATTATCAACACTTAAGTGTTATTTTTAAAAAGATAATTTCTTATTAAAACATTTATTAAAGTTCTTTCATATTACTGGAATAAATTTATCGTTACCTACAGAAATATAATTTCACGTTCGATGTATGAAGTCTTTTCAGAAAGTTTGAGATTTAAAACCAAATTAAAAGATTTCGGATAGAATCTCAGTTTCTTTAAATCTATTCTCAATATCTTCTT
This sequence comes from Nephila pilipes, assembly GCA_019974015.1. NCBI lineage: Eukaryota > Metazoa > Arthropoda > Arachnida > Araneae > Nephilidae > Nephila > Nephila pilipes. The sequence continues at coordinate 171,169 of BMAW01056649.1, forward strand.
TGCTATACGTTTGTAGTTAGTTCTATTTAAAGCTTTCCGAGATTTTTTTTTAAATTTAGAGTTTATGACTAACTGTATATTTTTAAGATTAATGCTTTTAAAGTTACCCTGGTTGCCAAAATTGAAAAAGAAATGAGAAAGAAAGGATTATTGTACTGTCGATAATATAAGTTCATTTACCAATTATGTGGTATCTTTAAAAATAATACTTCATCAGAATAGAATATGTTGTCGGAGCTGCCGGCGCTTAACGTCATTGAATTTGTAGCAGAAAACAGATTTTAAAAGAGTCAGCACTATCTGCCAGTAGAAACTGCATAGTGAAATAACGAAGTAGCCATTTTTCACTCGACATCATTTATCTGAAGAAATACAATAGAGGACCTCATGGAGAACAGAAGAGGGTCGGAGTCACTTCTGTGTACCAAGATAGTTAAATATAAGTTATACTGCAATTAATAGACTATTGACTTCATTTCTATGAAGAGAATAAACTTATGAAGTACTGACGGGAAAGATCATCTAGGAGAGAAATGTAGTAGATGGTAGCTGATTGCAGATTACAAGAAGTTCGCAGATTACTACGCACCAAACTCCAGATATTCTCTTGTAACCACTGGAAGACTGGTACTCAGACCAACTGCGCACTGATGCCTTCATGAAACATGTGACGTTTAGCATTGTGTTTCTTCTTCTCACCACACCACGGAAATGAAAGGTATTAAGTTTAAAAGATTGGCATTACAATACATTATAATTTTAATAATTGCATTAAGTTTGCTTAAGATGCAAACATCGCTATAATATATTTAATTTAAGTGTTATTGCTTGCTTTTGTTTTAATATCCGAACAGGATACAAACGTCTACTTTGATATATTTATCATTTTCTCGTATTTTAATATTTAATTGAACAGTTGATTTTTATGGCAGAAATCGTCAGTTTTTTATTTTTATTGTTACTTTCTTAACATTTTAACATTTATGTACTTTAGAACGTTTGGCTTGTGCAAGTAAAGAATACATTAGAAATTTGAAGAAGATACTTTTTTTCTTGGTAGTAATTGCTTTCTTTGAGTCTAGACCTTGGGAGTACACCTACTTTTTTACTAATTAATATTCATTTTCAATAGTTTTACTTTTTTTGAGAACTTAACAGTTATAACTTTTAGTAGAGATTTCGCCAAAATTTACCAGATTACTCTAATAAAAGGACTAATTGGTCGCGAACAAGTGTCAATTAGATTGTAATTTAATGGATATTTATTCTTTTTACTGATTAGTCCAAATTTTACTTGTAAAGTAATTCAAAAAGACTGCTGCTTTGGCGGCAGCCCGAAAACCGCTATTTTTCCAATCCTATTTATGAAATATATATATTTTTATGAGTGTGAGTAGATATCTTTTGTAATAGGTTCACCGGCATATATATAGTCCCAGGAAGCATTATCAAAGCTCAGCTATACAATAATAGAGACAGAATTCTCTATCCAATTGTTTGAATGTGCTGGTAGAGAAATATCACAACATGAGACTGGCTTGCATATGGGTTAAACACCTTATTCTCCGCACTTGAATCCGATGGAGCTTTTTGAGATGCTCTAGGGAGATATCTTACTACACTAAACCTGCTTCATGAAACACTTCAGGTTCAATTAAATTTTTCTGATATTACGTAAATTTTTGAATACTGATGTATAGCAAGAGTTCGAGTTTCCTTAATTTTTGTTAATATGTCAAAAACATTTTCCCACTTGAACCATCAATACTTTTATCACCATACGAAATTAAAAACCTAAGATTACATTATATTTTTTAAAACTTTATTTAAGAATAAACTATTATCAATAATTTTAAAAAAATAAATTGTATTTGTAAAACACATCGAATTTTAATTACTTTGAGATATAAATAAATCTGCTTAGTGGCTGTGTAGATTAAAGGCTCTTTAATTATCGAACAGTGTTGGAGCAATCAAATCAAAAAAATAATTACAATGTGCTACTGACTTAGTTTCAATTCCCTAAATTTAGCCACTAATCAGTATTATTACTTCAGTAAAAATAATAATTTTTAAGCTGACTAACATAAATTTGCATTTGTAATTATAAGTTTTAAATATATAAAGAAATATGAAACAGAGAAAGAGTTTAGGATATATCTCTCAGATATATAAAAAGCAACATTGTTTATAACATTCCGTTGATCTTACGTTTCAGCTTAAAATATTGGCAAGGTTACTTGGAGGCTTCTCCACAGACTTTAGAAAATGATACTGGCCCCAGAATAAGACACTTGTTATACGTATTGAAAACGAAGAAGTATTAAAGAAGAAGAAAGTTATTCCTTTACCAGTAATACGTTTCTTATCTTAAAAAAATGAACATACTTTTAAAATAATGAATTTTATTTCTTCATTTATAAAAAAAAAGAATAACTAAATTTCTTTTTTTAAAAAAATTCTACATACGTATTTAAATTACAAACTTTGTGTGTAATATAACTAAAATCCTTGCAATAGTTTTAAAACTAAATTGCAAGATTTATTAATCACGAGTAAAAAATTAACTACGCAGTTTCTTCAGAAATAAAAATTTGATTTATGTATTAGCAAAATATTGATTGATTGATTAATTTTATTAACGTTGTACAAGTAGATAAACAAGGGCTATTGATGATAGATCTAATAATTTGAATCCCAGACAAGTAATGAGCATGAAGATGGAGATGGTACCTCCCTTTATAAAGAAGTAATAATATGTGTGTGTTTTTCATTCAGGAAAGTATAAAAATATATTTGAAGAGTTTCCTCAAGAATTTTTAAAATTATTTTTACCTTTAATTTTCAGAATGGTTGCGGTTCTGTTAGATTATAACTTTGTTTCAATGAACATAGGGTTCAATTATTTGCTTCGATGGTTAATAAGGAAAATTAAAAATTTCTAATGAAAGGGAACTTAATTAAAAGCATTTTTGGAAACAGATTTATTATAAATCATCTTTATAAGAAATCGTTCAAAAATTATCCCAGTAATTTTTTAATCGAGTTTTGTGAAAAAATGGGATTTTTTTTCAATAATGTTGTTGTAAGAAAGAACTGCAGAAAAACGCCACATTGTTATGTGCATGATTTTATGTAACGAATGTAAATTGCTATAATATTTTATTGAAACTAGCAACATAAAAATAAAAAAATTGTTTTATTTGAATGAAAAGTCTAAATTTAGATTTGTGATGTATATACTATGTATAGGTAACAAATGTCTTTATATTAATTACTAAGGTGTTAGTAATAAAATAACAACTAAAATAGTAATTCCACAAAAAATACAACTTTTATGTTAATATAATGCATAGTAATAAAATTTATGATTGACTTAAACTTCAACATTTCGGGAATGAAAGAATCTTAAAAGCTTTTATAGCTCATTTTTAAATTTGGTTGTACATATTTTAAATTAAAGAAATGTTAAATCTAAGCGTTATTACTTGGTTTTAAAGGAAAATAATTCAGCAATTCACTTAAGCCATTTAAATCACAAATAACTTAAAATTACAAACCAATTAAGAGTTCTTTCTATTTAAGTTCCATTACACATTCTCTAGTATTTAACGTATTTTTCTGTCTAATACAGTGTTTTTAATTCAAATAGTTCACTTTCGTTGAACAAAATATAAATTAAATATTGCAAATTATGACTAAGTGCTTAAGTCGCTTGAAGTAAAGAGCATCACGAAATAGATAATAAAAATAATAAACGAAATGAATTTTAATGCATATTTTATATGCTACAAAGTTTTCTAGCATGCAATTTTTAACTGGCTAGGTAATGATTCGCCCCCAGCTATTTTAAGACAAAGAGAAAACTTATTAAGCTACTCTGATTCATTGATTTTAAAAAGTCTGCATTATCAAGTCAATCGAACAGGAGAGAGTACTTAAATCATATCTCAAACCTTTCGTATATCTTAATACTTCCAAGCAATTTAATGTAAATTTTTGCAAACTCCATATTTTACAGACATTGTATCTTTTTTTCGCGTCTTACAAAAATGTGAAAGATTATGTCATTTCGAGTAAAAATAAATATGAAACGCATTGGAATCAGCCTTTAATATTAATCCCTGTTTTATGATTTGTTTAATCTTTCTTCATTTTTTGCACCAATTAAAGTAGAAACATGACTGGGAAAGAATTCGATGAGGTGCTAAATATGAAAAAGTGTACTGTCACTCTGCAAGAGCTCATCGCTCTGTGGAAACAATAGATGGGCAAAGAGTTGAAGATGATTAATAGCAGGTTAAAGAATATTAAATCCTTTATGGTCCCATACAGTATATTACAAGAACTGAATGAGGATCAAGTCAAGGAGCCCAGACTGTAACATTGCCCCTGCAAGCTTGCACCTCTTTTATACGAGTAATATAGTGTTAACTCTTTCGCTACCGGAGGGAGAAAAAAAGTAGTGTTCTTACCGCAAAGTGTCACGCTGTGCCCAGACGATTTTAGATATTAAGCCTAATTCGAAAAAAAAATTCCTCTAAAGTCGGCTATTCATTAAAATATTTTGGCATTTACAGATATTATTTAAAATGCATTAAAATTAATATATATGAAAGAAAAAAAAATATTTAATCAAAATTTCTAAGCTTTTGCATAAAATAATTACATAAAAATCATATCTTTTAAGAAAATACAAAATATAATTACATTCGTTACATAAATTTCATGGTGTAACGATGTACCATCACATGGAACATATAGATATAAAAAATAAATCTTATTTTGCTGTATGGTATATTTATAAAAAAAAATCATTGCATAGTCCAACGTTACATGTCTTACACACATATTTTGACGCTTCACGCAAGATTTTGAGCAAAGGATATATCTTCTTCGTCCTTTTTTTTTTTACTTTAATGTCTATGTACAGATGATTTGGATTATTTTTGTTAACATTACTGAGAGATTCATTCATTAGTTCGCAATTCTCAGTATCAGATAAATACTTTGTTTTCGTCTTGACTGTCGCTACAAATGAAAACCAATCGAATGAAACGAACAGCTGAGAGCCTCTACTACCAAAAGCTCTATAAAGGTCCATAAATTCTTACCCCATAAAGGCCCATAGATTCTCTTTCGAACTTCTAAGAAGCAAGCAAGAAAGAAAAAGGTAAACCGAAAGCAAGTGCACCCTTTAAATTATGTCATTACATTTAAAGAGCAGCCTCCTGGTAGCCAGAAGTGTAATCCAAGCCCATATCACCAAGGTCAACTCTCCAAATAACCTATCTATATAGATTTCGCGGTATTGTAACGCCATATAGTAACATTGAAAAAATCAAATAAAACGTTCTCATTAAGCGTATCTCTATTGATACGTTGGGATGTAGAAGACACTCATGGAGCGTATCAAATGTGATACGCTGGGCACAGGAGAGCAAACACGAGCGTATCGCATTTGATACCCTGGGAGCGAACGGGTTAATAGCACTTTACGCGACACACAACTATCCATCATCTATTTCAATCTATAGAAGGAGTCTCGATTCATCAGATTAGCTAAAGCGTTTCCACTAGTATACTGTCTAATGACTACGTTATAGCATTGGGCTTGCTGAAATCTCAGCAAGTCCAATTATCAAGTAAATCCGACGTGGACGTCAATTGTTACAATAAACTTGCATCTGCCATTGCCGGGTATTTTTTTACAGACATTGGTGATTGGCTCAGTCCTGCAAATCAATTATAAATATTCGACCGCATTTTCTTACGATTCAGGGTGTTTTTCTTTTCTTTTGCGATACTGTTGATGCACTAATTTAACGATATCCCTCCCCCCCAATAATCTGAAGAAAGCAAATATTGAACATTCTACCTAAATAGTGCCGAAAACTGGTATGTATTAAAACTCGCTTACACTGACGTCTTTACTAATGATAAAAATTGTTGATGTGTTAGTTGAAGTCCTCGGATGTTTATGTTTCATGGTACATAATTCCCCCCAGATTTTAAGCTCATTTTCCATAACGTCAGAAGACGACTCTTAAGTTGTTGAAAACTGTTGTATGCATTTACATGGTCCTGAGCCTATGTATGTCTTAAAAATATTATGCTTATATGAGCAACATAGTTCTAACATAAAACATAAATAATATTAATTTTTGAAAGTATAACTCAATAAATAATATTACAAGGTTATTTATGTTACTATCCCGTATTTAAAAAAAAAGATATTACAGTTATTAAGTGATTATAATACAGGGGGAAATATTTTTTCTGCTCATTATTAAATACTTTACAAAATATCAATGAAGAAATTCATAAATAATTTTGGAAGATATAAAAATATTTGCATGAACTAAATTGATGAGATTTGATCATAACTGGTAACTTTCAAGACGTGGGGATTAAAAGAGCTGGAAGTGACATCATAATTTTATGCAATTGCTTATCTCTCGGCGTAAATGATTTCATGCTCTACTAGTAGACGGGGTATTTTCTAATCTAATCTGGCATTCAACTAGTATTGATATGTTAATTTATAAGAATTATTGCCTTCGTTACTTACGTCTTTTATAACTCAATCATTGATAAAAGAACTGAAATAATGTTGTATTGTATACAAAATAAATGAATTGAAGTACTTTAGCCCGTAGACATGAGAAGCAAATTCCTTGAATTTCTACGTCAGAATGCCACATTATGTATTATTGTTCAATACACTTTACTTTCGTTTCAATTAAAATAGCTATCTTAGTCTGAATGAATTTGAAGCCATTTTTTTTTATCACAAGACTGCTGGTTTACATATAGTTTTTATTTAAATACTTTTTGCTTCGTTTTAATTAGTTAATACAAAAAAGTTTAATTTAGGAAAGGATTTTTAATTCAATTGTAAGGGTTTTGAAAAGTTATTTATATCGTTAGTGTTTGAATATCAAATTAAAATTCCTACAAATTCTTTTCTACAAATTTCTACAAATTTCAAAATTTCTTTTCTTCTTTTCTCGCAAATTTTAGAATAGAAAAGGAATTTAATGGCCTTTTTTATTCAAGTTAGAATATATCATTTAGAACTATCATTTTTGAACTTATTTCAATTTTTTATCGTCTATAATGAACCCTCCAAAACTTATATAAAAACAATTAGTTTATGTTGTATATTCTGTCACGTAAATGACGATGTGAATTTCTCATTTCATAATTTTTAGCACTTCATCTAACTATCCAACAATTGGACTTAATATGAAAATATTAAATTATTCTAAAAATTTGATCAAATAATAAATTTGTTTCTTATAATGCAACTACAACTGACAATCAAGTTATACATTTTAGAAAATTGTTTTCAAATAATTTTTTTCTGATTTCTTTAATATTTGCTTTTCTTTGTTTTTTTACCTTTAATTTAGTTTCAATCCCCCTCTCCTTTTTTTCTTCCATTTGCTATATTCTTTAATACTAACAATCTTTGCTTAATATTAAATTCTAGAAATATTTATAAAGTCTAGTTTTTCTTTACAAACAACATTTTCTGAATGTATTTGTCTTTCGCGATCCCTTACATAAAGTAACATAAATGTGTTACATTGTTTTATTATATAATTAATTTAATTTAAGTATACAACCTTTGTGCTCTTACATTTAAGTATTAAAACCTAAGACTTTATATTTATATTAGGATCATTCAATCGGTGACCATGTAGAAATATTTACATTAAATTTAATTGTATGAGCTCTTGATAGTGAGTGTAAGCGTGTGAGCGAGAATATTCGTGCGTGAGCACGCGCGTACACGAATGTACTTGTAAATTGCTAAAGCGATACAAAGCAAGATGAAAGTATAAAATAAAATTGGTAGTAAATAAGCAACAATTCTATGAAAAACGTTATACCAATAGTGAATTTTGATTCGTTTATCAATTCTGGATAATCCTGCAGTGTGACTTCACTAATTTTTTGTTTAAACATGCATTACCAAAAACGTTTCCGAAATTATTCTACTTCGGTATAATATAATTAAATTTGTAGTTTAATAGTACGTCATTATATTTACAATCAAAAAATGGCATCAATTTTTCAACATCAAGCAAGACCATCTAATATTTTCTCCTGTTTTAATATATTGTGTAACATAACTCTGCAGAGATACTTTTTGAAAAAAAAAACCTTTCTCTTAAATTCATCTTATTTGTATGTCTATTAATTGAGTGTTAATTAACTGAACTTCCATGCTTTTCAGTAGAAAGTTACAGGAAGTGCAACGTCTCTTCTCTTCAAATGTATTTTTGTTGATATAATTAAGAAAAAAAGCTTTAAAATGCAAAATTCAGGATTAATAGACCCTAACAATGCAAGAGTGGATTAATGCTCACAGCTTCAGTGATTGAACTTTACAATTACATGATGCCCTTTTTACCGTAAACTTGGAACAACTGATTGAGGACATTTTACAGAAAAATTCTCAATTGTCAATTTACGTTGGCAAACCTTTCTAAGAAAAAAACATCCATGTCTGTTTTGGTTAGAAGTACAAAGCAAACGTATATTACTATTGATCGTGCGAATATTGTAGATATAAGAGTTTGTTTTACTTAACAATTTTTATGTTTTATTGTGATATTATACGAATTTATATCTAAGTTTTATGTAGTTTTTCTGAAGGTTGCAATATAATTTTTCAAAATTTACTTCTTTAAAGAATATATAACATGTCACAAGAGCTCTTATTTTAATAAGTAACAGTTTCTTAATATCTGGAAATAAAATTTTAAAATATAAACTTTTTTATGTTAGAAAAACAAACATATTAAAGAAAAACTTTTTCAATGCTAGGAAATAAAATATTAACTAATCTCAATGTTGTAAAGTGAATTTTGCAAATATAACATTTTTCAAAATACTAAAAAATTTTAAAAAATGCATAAGTTTTTTTAATGTTAGAAAATAAATTATTAGACTTAATAGTATTAATACAAGAATATAAAATATACTTTATGCATCTTTTACGAGCAAAAATAAATATTAAAATATCATGTTTTCATAAGTAAGAAATAAATTTTAGAACAAGCATTTTTTATAAGTAGAAAACAAAAATAAAAATTTTAATGTTACAGACAATTTTAAAGATAACTTAATATTTTTAATGTTTAAAAATTAAATTTTAAAGCATATAGTTTTTCTCTTAATGTTAGAAAAATAAAACATTTTGTTAATATCTTTTGTAATATTAGAATATAAAATATAAGAAGCAGTGCTTTAATATTAATAAAAAGATTATAAATTTAAAAATAACGTAACATTTTTAATACTAGAAAATAAATTTTAAACATAATTATATATGTATATATATATATATACATACCAAAAAGAATAAATAAAACACAAGAATAAATATAAATTTTTTTTTAAACAACTGAAATCTAAAATCTAAAGAGTTATAATAGCAATTACTTTTCGTATATTTTGGGAGGGGAACAAAGAATCATTTTCAATTCTTCGAAAAGTCAAAATTATTCTCGCGTCTTTCATTTGATTTTTCTGAACAATTCGTGATACCAGTATTGATTTGCGACAGGATGCATAAACAAAAAGCTTCTGTTTTTGTGAGGTACGCAGACGTTTCGTAACCTTTCCTCTTGACACCAAATCTCTCGCAGCACCAAACGAAAATGTAGCGATGAGATATTCTGCATTCAGAATATCCTTGAACAACCCGAACGAGTTCTTTCTATTCTTGTATAGATTGACAAAACACAAATTTTTATTGTTTCTCTTTTCCAAGCAGACGATCGGATTTTTTCTGAAACACTTCCAAAATCTTTACCCATTATATGGTTTTGAATTAGGTTTAAAATTTGTACGTCCCACAATCATCACCGTAAGGGGAAATTTGTCTGGGAGAGAACGGCATATTTTTTTTTATCACTGGTCCCTAACATAGAGGGTCGATTTGATGAAAATTCAATTTTGAGGTGAAACATTTTCGATATTCCAAAAGCAATCCTTCTCTTTCGATTACCATTTCCGTGCCCTCGGATTTTACTATTTCTGAGTGGTCCGAATTTGCAAGAAAAAAAATTTACAGTTGCCATTAAACTTTTTCGGTGCTCAGATACTTCCAGTTATTTTATCGTTTCATGGAATTTTAAACGCGTTAAATAAACTGACAAAGAAGACCATTATCTCTAACATTTGAGTGTTATTTTCACTCAAACAGTACCACTAATAAAAAAAATTACGTAATTTTCAACCTCATATGTTTTGACATATCTTCAATGTTCATCCATGATAAAAAAATTAACTCAACAGTTCTCAAAATATTCTTTGAGTCATACGATAAAATAACGTTTGATATCCTGTAGCAAGTTAACAACTTAACATATACTGCTGTTTGTAGAAAATGCAACACCATGAAAGAATCATCAGAATCAAATGAAATTTAATGCAGAAACGACTTGTACTGATACAAATAAATGATGAAATTTTCAAAACAAAAGAAACAAATTAAGCGTCCGAAATCAGTATTTGGTGCAGCCACCATGCGCTGCAATAAGTGCTGCTATACGACGTGGCATGGAGTCAAACAGATGTTGAATATCTGCTTGAGGAAGAGAATTCCATATCGCTTGTATGCGCAACCAAAGTTCGTCTTTGGAAACTGCAGGACGCGGATCACGAGCGAGACGCCGACCAACCATATCCCACACGTGCTCAATAGGCGACATATCCGGTGAATAAGCAGGCCAAGGAAGAAGTTGCATGCGTTGTGCTGAACAGAAGTCTCGAACAGTCCGCGCAACATGTGGGCGTGCATTATCCTGCTGAAAGATAGCTCCAGGGATGCCTTGAAGGAAAGGAACGACTTCGGGCTGTAGCACTTCACGGACGTACCTGTTGCTATTGAGATTACCCTCAATTCGTATCAAATTGGATCGTCCATGATACGAAATCGCACCCCAGACCATAACTCCGGGTGTGCGACCACTATGTCGTTCAATAATACACTCAGGAAGGCAGCGTTGACCGGCATAACGTCTAACACGAACACGGCCATCATGGGTCCACAAATTGAAGCGTGATTCATCTGAAAAGACAACTTGGTGCCAATCAGCTCGCCTGTCTCTGTGCTCAAGAGCCCACTGCCGACGCAGCCGTCGATGATTCGCCGTGAGGGGAATCCTGTATAAAGGCACCCTTGCACGCAATCCACGGCGCAGCAGACGACGACGAATTGACGAAGCCGACAATTGTACACCTGTAGCAGTAGACCAACGTGCTGCCAGCTGCCTGGAGGAAGCTGTGCGATCATTCACCGCCATGCGGAGCAGGTGTCGATCATCGCGCTCTGACGTCACCTTCTGTCGTCCAGTGCCTGTTTTTCGAGTTGTTCGGTGCTCGTCGGTCCACTGCTTCCAAACTCGCATCACTGTGGAACTGTTCCGCTGCATACGAGCTGCTATTGCGCGATAGGAAAATCCTCCTTCTCGAAGGCCGATTATCCTCCCTCGTTCAAACTCCGTAAGTTGCTTGAATTTCTTATTCTTCCGTCGTGGAGGCATACTCAGGTCTCACTAAACGTTTGCCACTAACAAATAATCATAGACTTTTTTCAACGTCCCGCTACAGCACTTTATTTATACGCTTTCAGCATCAATTCAGAGGGCGCTGCGCGCGCCGCGCACGCGCGATGGCTCTGAAACCTTATTAATTTTCATAATATCCTATAATTGACATTTGCTGCGAATTTCATTTGATTCTGATGATTCCTTCATGGTGTTGCATTTTCTACAAACAGCAGTTTATATCTCACTAATAAAGTGTACATTGTTTTAATACATAAAAAAACTAAAAAATGTAATAGGCATGTAGTAAAAAAAGCTATATGAATTGCAATATGTATAAATAGCAAAATATTTAGATATTAAGAAACTGTAAGACAAAATGAAGAAATTAAATTCCTACTGAAAATAGTACATTAATTCCAGAGGTGTTTTCTTAATTATCAGAATTTAGAATAATTACGTTTGCGAAAGAAGAACGAAAATCAAAACATTACTAGTATTTTAAAAAAGGTTACAAAAATAATAATTATTCAGTTACCATACATTGTATGTGTATGAGAATTTAAAAACAAAATAGCTAATAATTATCATTATTGTTCAAAATTTAAATAAATATTTTAGTATATCAGAAAAAATATACAAAGAAATGTTGTAAATATGTTGAGTACAATATTGTTCGTTTCAAAGAATGTAATCAGACTCAATAAGTAAGAATATTTTTTTCAAAAAATACTTCTTTTTCATGCAACATTTTACTAGAAAAGAATTATAGAAATTCTAATTTTATATTCAAAATCAGAAATGTTAAAAACCAGTTTTTAAAAACACTTACTCTTGTTTAATATAATTATTCAATAATTCAATATTTAATTCATATAATTCAATGAAAAAAGTACATTCAACTAAAGAATATCCTCTTCCCAAAACGTTTGAGTAAGAAAAGGAACCGAGTATGATTTTTTTTCAATTTATTCAGATCATGTTAGTTACATTATTTTAACTAGCGTAAGAAATTTAATTTACTTTGTATAAAAACATATACAGCTTATGCATATGTAGGAAACGTTCTAGTAAGATAAATTACGATTCAGAATTTAAGGTTAAATTCATTGCGAAAATATGTACGGAATAATATTGTACTTAAATTAAGTAGAACAAACTCAAATAACAGATATTTCATAAGGAGTAGAGGAAAATACATTCAGAAAATAGTGTTAAAAAGAAGAAATAATTTATTGAATATTTCTAGAATTTAATATCATTCAAAGATTGTTAATTTTAACATATATAGTAAGTAGAAGATAAGAGGAATAGGTATTCTAAACTCCATATACAAAGGTAAGAAAGCAAAAAAGTAGTAATTAAAGGAATCTCGGAGAAAAAATGTTAGAAAAGAATTTTCAAAGAATATCAAATTTGATAGTTAACTGTATTAACATTATAAGGAAAAAATTATTAATTATCAAATACTAGAGTTTAATGTTTTCAATATAAATTACAAATACTGGATAGATAACTTAGGACTATTTCTACACATCAGTGAAGCTCTCTAAAGCTTTTGAACTGATATGATCAATAATGTGGATTTGTATCATGGTTAGACAGACAAATAGACAATCAAAGATTCAACTTTATAAATATTATAAGCGATTATTAGTTATTACATGTTTAGAGCATCTATTTATGATTTGCTACAGCTCTTATGAATAAATTTTAAGGATGTTTTTTCAATTATTTTTATTTTTCACATACTTATTTTTTTGCATTCTGTTTAGGTTTTATTGTTGATTAAAATTTCCTTATTGCTATGATTGAAAATAATTTTAATAAACAATTTTTTTAAATATTATATATATATATATATATGACTATATAATCATGCAAAAATTATTCAAATAATATTTTATCTGCAAAATATATAAATAAAAAAATAAGTTAAAATCTAAATAAAATAATATCTATGTACAATTTTGCTTTAAAATTGAAATATTCTAAATTTAAATTTTCTTAAAAAGTTGATATCTATACATTTCAATTCATAAGACATTGATAAATGTACAATCAAATGGACCTATTTTCTAGTTTGGATTTGGGCACTGTTTTCAAAAAGGAAAGTTTCTTTGAAATATCTCTTGAGGGAGTAAAAATGGTCTGAAGGTTTCAAATCTGTAAAGCAAAATAATGTTAATGAAAAACTTCGAACACAATTTTCTACATAATCCGCAGCTTCTGATGAAAAATTGTGGTACTCTGACACAATCATATCGAATACATTCTTTACTTTTCTTTCAAAGGCATTATTTATTCCTTTCAGCAACTTTTCAAAAGTAGGTGCCGAGCTTACAATACCGCCTTTGATCATGTATTCAATTGAGAAATTTTTATGTTGGTCCACAAAATATACATACATCGGAATTTTTTTTTTATTTTTAGTTTTTTTACACCTTCAAGAGAATAAACTGGGTTTCAGTATTCTTACGATTCATTTTTTTAAGAATCATAGTATCTTTGAACCTCGGTACTCTTTGAGCAATTTTTTTTATTTATGTATTGAAAAGTTAGGCTTTACCATGCGATGTAGTATTTATGTTCAATAAAACGATTTAACGTGATAATTTGAATGCACTGTTGACACAATGCTATAAATTAAAATATTGGTAAAAATGTTTTGAAAAATTTCAAATCCCGGCTCCTATTTTATTTATTCATATTTTACAATGGAATTTTTTCAATATTCAAAAGAATGCTTTAAACACCTTAGCGATCAATTTTGTGATAACTTATTTAATTTTAGAGGAGGAAAATGTACGTATGCATGCTAAAATTCAACAAAAACACTGAAATCAACAACATTTAATTTCTTTAAGAAAGTATTAATCTTTTCTGAAAAATTTTGAAATAAAGAAATAATGCAAAAAATTTTGTTATATGTATTATATGTAATGAAAAAGTGGAAGTGATTTGTAAATATTTGTGGGAGGAGGGGCATTTTTAATGCAACGATGTATAGAAGAAATACAAATCGAATAAAGCCTTTTTAGAAAAATTTATAACTCTGAAAAAACAAACAATACATGCTTCAATTAACTTAAAATGCCACTTTATATTACTAGCTATATATCTTTCTTAAATAGTATTTTAATATAATTTCAGTATCTATTTTTAATAATTGATCACATTTTTCAAGGTATTAAATAAAATTGACTAACAAGAAAGATAGTGGAAATGTAAAATAATAATAATACACAAGTGAAACCACTTTGAAAAGTTTTTGCTTCACATGACATCAAAATATTATATTCGTAAGAAAATATTTGAGGAATAAGAACGCAATTTAAGAAAAATTAATATTAATTGTCTAATTTTAAATATTGTTGATGCGAACATTTTACAAAGAAAAAATTGAGTTACAAAATTACTATTTATTCTCAAAAGTGTCATGTTCAACACGTAACACCTTGCTTTTTTCATTAATATTTCTCTTTTAAAAAATGCTTTATTTTCCAGTTTAAGTGCATGCTGGTATTTGATGTTTTTTCCGACTCATTTTAAGCACTTTTTTTTCGAGATTCCAGCACTCGTGATCATGTGTGTATTTCCTTAAAGGAACACCGAGAGCTTTTTGATTCCATTTGAAACCTTGTAAAGTCTGTAACATTAGGCATTTCGTGATTTTTTCATTACTAACCTAGGGGACTTTTATCCAGTTCAATTAATAAAATTACAATTTCTTCCCAACCAAAATGAAACGGGATTAGGTAAATTAGAGAAAGACAGAAGTGATTCAGACATGCATTTAATGGAAAATGAAGGGAGAAGGAGGATAAGGACTTGTGGTTACAGAATTTGTTAATCAGATATGAATTATTCTGTTAGTTTTGTGGATTGAAGAAAGTTCCAATAACTGCATTAATCTGCGTAGTTAAAGTCGAAAAAAGTTGTGAAATTAATAATGATGACTGATTTGACTGATTTCTAATTAAAATCTTAATGTAAGACAAAGGTTGAAATTTTAGAGAGAGTGACCTTAGATATTTTGCTGTGATAATAAATAAATAAAAAAAATTGTTTTATTCTTGTGTATCCTTAAATAGAGTTTAGTTGTTTTTGATTAATTTATTAGATTTAGATATGACACAAGATCCGTATAATGAATGACGGGAAAACTCCACAAGTTCCTTTGTTAAATTTACAAAAGTCTTCCATTACTCCATGTTTCTTATAATGTATGAACAAAAACATTACTTTTGGACACAGACTAAATTATATTAGGGAAAATTTCATTTGAACTCTGTATGTTACAACTGACACACATTTCTAATAGATGTAAGCAGTTGGTAAATAGAAAGGATGCGTAGCAAAAAAAAAATTCTTCTTTTATTGATGTTCCTAGTTTGGAAAAACGTGAAATTACCCCCTTTGCTATTGCCTATTGATAAAAACACCAAGAACCTCTATCTATAAGGCATTTTGATATTGATTCTTTTTGTCGGTCTAATTGCTGCTATGCAATGTGATATTTATCGCACTTTTCATGGCACCACATTTGCTTTTCAGTATGACCATCTTAAAATATGAAATTAATTTTTTTATAGCTTTTCTCTTTCAAAGTGCCATAAGTTTTCCCACCAAGAGTGCTCAGAGATCTTGATTCCTTGACAACATTCTTTATAGCAGTAATTAACCTCTTACTAACGTAGTTTATATATTCCTCTTTTTACTTTGATACTATCCCCATAGACATTTCTTTCAGATGGATAATTGTAAGTTTTGAGATCCCCACTTTCATCAAACCGGATGAACATGTGTTTGATATCACACTTAATCTTATGGCCTTCAAACCGCATATCAAATTCTGCGGTTTACATTTCAAAATCTTTTCTAATATGGAAACAAAGTTGTTATACCTGTCACATAACTTTAAAGTCAGTGACATAATCAGTAAGTATGTTTATAACACAAATAATGCCAATGAAAAATGCATGGTTCCGTATGAAATAATTGTCGTCTAAAGAAACCCTTATGTTGACGAATGGGTATCAGCAGATGTTTCGTATGCATTTCGTACTTCACTGTGTACTTCTCTCAACTTAGTCTTTGTAGTAACACCATAGGCATTGTGAAGACGTTTCGTACATTTGCTGCATCTCCTCTATGAAAAAGGTAAAGGATTTATGTCCGTACAAAATTTTTCAAATACCGTGGAGCCTTCACCAAGATGTTACAGAATGTTTGCGTGACCCGCAAACTGATACTTATATATCATGAATAAAATTTGTTATTCTTTCAGTTCAAGTTCTTCAGCACAAACCTTTGAAGTATAATAAGTTCACAGTAAGGAAGTTTTGAATACCTTAAAATACAATCTGTTTAATATTTAATAATTGCTTAAGTCTGATATTAGGAGCTGCCATTTTTTATTCGGTGGAAACGGTAAATTCTCAGTATCACTACACCAAAGTTTATTATTCATTTGTATGTAATGATGTTACCGTCTTACGCATGAAGTAATTTTTAAGTGAAATCTTCAGTAGTTTCAATACAAATAGTAATGGAAGAAGTTTTAATAAAGACTGTTTTTTTTCTCCTATATAAAACCTTATTAGAATTACAGCTCGATACTTACTTTACAAAATACAACATAAGATATCAACAATAAATCCTTTGTAATGAAAGTTATAGCCACAAAAAAAGAACAATAAGTTGTTACAAATTTAGTTTAAATTAAACAAAAACAAACTTAGTTTTAGAAAGGTTTTTAAAAAAAAAAAAGAAGATAAATTTATTGACATCACTGAAAAAGAGGCATGGTCAAATCACAATTTTTTTTTGTTTACATTTTCTAATTTAATATTTCCTCGTTCTCGGGCATGCAAAGGAAACATATATATGAAGGATAATAATTCAATGGATATTACGAATTAAAAACAAAAAAAAAATGATTTTTGGATCATTTTTGGGTACCTAGTCCCCTTTAATCGTCACGTTAATATATGTTAGGAAATAATGACTTATCGCTTTTAAATAACAACAATATTACGTTGAGCGGAAGTTGCAACATAAAGTAGTAAAAAGTATTTGGAAATTTTGTTGAAAATCTATTTAAAGACTTTCATTTCGTTTAACTTAACATTTAACATTATTCACTGGAAAAAAGATACGCTTTTTTTTAAAATATTATTCAATATGTGTATTTACATTTTAGGCGACCAATGACAGAATATAATATGTAGGTTTGTTAGTAATATTATTTAATAATAGTCAATTTGAATACAGTAAATTGAAAAAATTATTATGAGTTACCCAATTTCTCAGAACATTTAAAACTACATATTTATCGGGACATTCTTATAATTATGCAAAAATAATAACGGTGGATAAAACATTATATTCCTAAATCTGGTATTTATTTACATAAAGAAATTAATATCATTTTATTCAATCAAAATCAAGTTCATGAATGTATTTCAACATTTTTTAATAACTGTAACCGTTTCATGAAATCCATTCTTCAACTATTTGTTTAGACATTTTTTTCCTTTTAATTAAAAAATTAATTAAATTATTTCTTTTGAAAAAACACTATCTTTCCAAGCATTTTAAAAATTGAAATTTTTATTGGTATAAAAACTCGTGTAGTTCTTATATTCATTTTCGAAGATTTGTTTTTCTCTTCAACCACATAACAAACCTCAATGTTCTTTAAGAATGAAGTTTTGTTAACAATTTGAAAATTCTTCGCAATCCTCTCACGGAGTTTCTTTAATAGCTTTACTTCTGTGTTGAATCAAAATTCTTCGTCAGTTTCAGTTGTACCAAAACTTTCTAAGGAACATTTGAAACATTAGACTCTTTCGCCTGCAAAAATGTCTGCATTTTTTTTTCTCTCATCAGAAAGTAATCCCTGTTGAAACTTAGGATGGTTAGCAGAGACCTTTAGAAGGAAAAAGAGTAAAGGGTAATCTAAAGAAAGGAATGTTCCACAAGGCACTAAGTTTCAAGGAAAGGAAGTCCTTGTAACTGAACCATAAATATTTTTGCAGCCAAATTAGTCTGATATTCATGAGTTGTTTTCCTATTATTGAGCCGATAGATATTTTTTTAAAAATTGCAAGATAGTATTTTGTTTCAATTATATATTGTCTCGAAATTCGTTTTTTTTTTCTTCTCTTATTTATGTTTCGAGAGTTCAAGTAACTTGTCCATATTTGAACTGATATAAATATAATATTGATAAAAATTGAATTAATTTAAATAAGAGAACTATTTTATTTTAATTATAGAATTTGTTTTTTTACTCATGACTATTTAAATGATCATTATATTAATGTTATGTTTAGTTTTACTAGGTATTTTATATTTTCAATGCATTATAATATACATTTCATCATTAGAAAACACTTGCATTTGAATAAATTAAAATATATGTGCTTCTTAATGAATTGTAATATATAAACATTTAAATGCATCGTAATATGCATGCATAAATGCGTTATAAGAATTGCGTTGATAGTACATTGAAAATTTAACATTTATGTAGTTTGAAGCAATCAAATGTATTACCAATTAAATCATAAAATGTGTTATTTAAATAGAGCAATATTCGAGAAGATATTTTAAATTTAATTTTTATAACTATATTCAATGTGCTGAAGTTTTCATTTTAAAACTATTAAAAAATGGGAACCCAGGTGAAAATATTACCCATAAGATCTAAATCTACGAATTGTGAAAATAATATTTGCCTACCCTAATTATTGTGTACCCTACTCGAACTACGAGGGAGACAAATGCCCTACTGTTTTTATTGAATTTATTACATATTGGAGCGAAAATGTTTGCATTTATCTTTCCAAATTTCTAATTCAATGTTCAAAACTACTAGTAACTTTCAATTTTAATAATTACTCGCTTAAGGTTGTTGGAATAGAAACTCTGGATATCCACTTAAATATAATATTAAGAGTGCACATAATACTTTATTAAGATGACTAACATTAGAAATAAATAACATTAGAGACTCAATAATATACGAACTAATAAGTAAATGTATTTACTGAGTTGATACACTTGTATAAATTAAATGACATGGGACTGAATTTCATATAAATCCTTTTGATGTGACATTCAAGTAGCATTTATAAGAGTAAAAAATATACAAAGATAAAACATAAACTTTAAAAAGTAACTGGTATAAAAATGTAAAATACATCTCAGACAAATTAAGAAGTATAAATGATAATTATTAACACTTGGAGAGATACTATTTTGAAATTTTTACCTGTCGCAATTCAAATTCAAATCTAAAGAGTTTATGGCATTATCCAAAGCATATCATAAGCTTACTCAATAACTGAATGCTTTTAGAAGTTATTTGATGGAACATTTTCATAGATTATTGGAAGTTGTATTTATTTCTAATCTTTATTCCAATCAGAATTTTTCAATAATCACATACTTGAAAATATTTTTACATTTCTTTTATCATTCATAGATTGGAAATATCTTTTTAAAAATAAAATAATATTCTGAACTTCATTACACATTATTATTTAAATTTATGAATAGTTATTATTTATTAATTTCTAAGAGAAAAATTAAAATGTCATTATTTTTTTTAAAACTTTTAAATAGTGGACTCAGACAATTTTCGTGAAATGTATCTTTCTCTTAAATTCGGCACAATGATTATTACCCTTAATAATTCATAAAAGTCCCTCAATGTCACGTATTAGAATATCGTTTTTAGCTTTTTATATTTTTTTCCTCTTGAAATTTTAGCAGAATGTTTTGAAACAGTTATGTGCTGTGCTAAGATTTCCCCTATTCTACTGCCATTTGTTGCCTCAGTTTTTCTGAAACTGTAATTAATGGTAGCTGATCTGTTTAAAAACAACAACCTGATGCACGAAACAGGAAAGTAAAAAATAAAGTTAGAAAGTCATTGTATTTTATTTATTTAAATAGTGAAACTGAAATTAAATTGAGCCTGATTCTCGTTTTCGAAGTTACCTGACGAAAATGAAACGGATATTTCTTTTCAGGAGAAGGAATTTGTACTGGGATATTGTTTCGTTGGTTGGTTGTGAGTAATTTATGTAAATGAGTCCTCGAGGGACAAATTACGTCAAATACAAAATGATAACGATCAACATCAAGAAAAAATAATGATTGAAAGCAGGTTTTGAATACAATTGTATGAATGGAGTAAAACCAATGTCATTTTAAAATCGAAATAAAGTTATTTGAGTACTTTCCCCAACATAGTAAATAAAAGGTAAAATATAGGAATTAAAATGTTTACAGTGAATAGAAGTAAAAGAAGAGAATTTATCCAAGATGTGACTCATAATCAGATAACAAAGACTATGATTACATATAAGGAAATTCCTCCCTGTGAAATGTATGTGTTAGTCTTCTGTGTCCAATTCTTAGACGTATGAAAATGACGTCGAGAATGGACTGAATTCTTATGATTCAGTTTATTATTTATTTTCAGATTCCATTGATCTTGCCAATGATCATGAATATCTGATTTAATGCATTTTAGAATGGGAAATGGCACGCGTAGGATACATTTCCCCAGATGCAGATTTAACAGGGATATCGACAGCTTCATTTCCTTTGATACCCATGTGAGAGGGTATCCAACAAAATATCTTTTGGATGTTTTCGTACTTAAGGTTTTGAATTGCTTTTAATGTTTCAATGATTAATGGATGAGATGAGTGATTTGGGTGATTTCAAGATTGCTGTAAACTTATGGAATCCGTGAATAAATTAAAATATTCATCATGTCGACTTGACAAACTATGTAACGTCTTATGAATGGCAGAAATTTTAGCAGTAACAGCAGAACATGATGGATGAAGTTAAAAATCATGAAGTGAATTATATATTAGAAAGGAGGCTCCAATGTTAATCGATGTATTATAATTATTAGTGTAGACATGGGATAAATCAAAGTATTGTTTCGTAATATCACTAAAAAAGTTGTGCGTAAATATTTTGTGCAGTGTCAGATTTTTTTTAAAATTCTAAAAAGGATTTTTAAAATCAAAAATATGTCTGTACCAGGGTGAGAAACGCTAGTTTTCTTTTATTACATTGATATTAGGTAATCTTTAGCTTTCAATAAATACTGTACTATTCTGTGAAAAGGAGGTTTGGATATATTTTAGTGTGATATAACTTAAGAATAATTTTTTGTTTGAAAAACATAACATTTTCAATCATTAAGAAGTTCTAAAATGATACTGGAGGGACAAATGTCGTACAAATGTTATTGGTTTCATAAATATATCTATTGTATGAAATTTAGCTGTACTACATTAAATTTAGGTGATTCAATATAACTGGAATGGGGTTACTGTTGTATTTATATGGATATAAATATGTCCAGTTTAATGTTTGGACTTGAATCCTGAGAGCAATAACTTGAAGCGTGATTTACAAATTTAAGTGAGAGACAGGAAAAACTTTAGTGGTTAACTAAGCGACCACCCCCTTTCCTCGCTTTTTTGGTAATATTAATGGGTAATTTTTGGGTAATATTTTGGGTAATATAATTTTGGGTTTCTAAATGTGATGTACTGGAGTATTTTCGTTATGTCTTTAATCTGTTAAATAGGTTTCTTAAATGGCAATTGCAATTGAATTATATTTTTTTTGGTCTCCTTTCATTCTGAGATCTTGTTACATTATCCTTTACAATTATAAGAAATCAAGAAGACCATAAAGAAAGAAAGAATAAAGGGAAAAAAAAACTCTAGTTTGGGAATTATTCACAAGAAGAATCATTCATCAACATTTTGACTATGTCTTATAATAAGCCTTTAATGCATCATCATGTTTAGACTTGTCAAATACATTTTTTTAAAATCGTTCTTTTGTTTGAGGTGGAGAATTATTTCATCTGTAAGTGAACTTTTCGGATTTGACTGGTTTTGTATAATGGGGGAAGTTTTAGATTAGGAAGGACAAGAGATGGAATTATGTTGTTGGTTCATAGATTATTTTTAACTGATTGAGCTGTTTTGAATTTTTATCTTTAATATTGAAAAGGAGAGTGAAATGTAGTATTTGAAAGATTAATACTGATTATAGAGGTTTTGGTTTGTGGGTATTGAATTTGAGAAATAGCATGAATGGTACCTTCTGATTCTGTGGACGTTGTTTGCGCTTCTAAATCTATAGTTTTTACTTTTGGAGAATGTGAGACATTTGAGTGGGTAGTGGAATTTTTTGTAGCAGCTGCGCATGATAAACCGAAATGGGGAGGAGTGCATTCATTTACTACTTTTCGAGACTCAAAAAATGGTAAATTTGTGTTTATCTTTATGGTTAGAACTGTTCTGTCATGGTTAGGAAATATCGAGAATAAGAAGGATGCTCGCCTTTATAATTCGGGCATATGTGCACCAAACTGCAGTCCTTGCTTTCGTGTCCGATGGCAAATCTTCGGGAATAAGTTTCTTGACCTCAGCCTGACTGGACTGAGTGTCCAAGCCCTTGACACTTGAAACAGCGCAAAGGAAAGTATTATAAAGTTTAGATATACTATATTAATAGATTTGGGGAGCATTAGGCTAATGAATGAAAGTATGACGTTTTTGTTTGTCAGTATTGACAATTTGATTAGCTCGACGGGTATTCATCCGTCGAACGGCACAAACATCTTAGTCTTGAACGGTTTCTAATGTTTCAGTTTCTGATTCGTTTACCAGGTCTATTTTAGATATTGCTCTATACTCGATTTATTTAATCAGGAATTCCGGTAATTCAATGATTGCCTGTAGTTTGTAATTTCTGGATTATTTCCGCTTGTTTTTCAGATGCCCCTTCTATTTGTACCTCGCCACTATTTGTTTTTTAGTTGAATAGATTTCCCCCGCTGTTCCAAAATAGTCTTGGCAATTAAAATGGTGGATACATATTTGAGATATCTTCTTTTTTTCTTACAAAAAATTAATGCTTTTGCTTAATGTTTATTAACCCAGACAATAATGGTATATAGATGGATTAGAAGAGGGATAAGGATATTTATTGGGATGCAAAACCGAATCAATATCAAAAATATTACCTTTTCAAAGGAAGGATAGCATTCAACCCTAGAGTCTGAATTACCTTAAGGAGCCAAATATGATTTTCCTTCTTTCCCGCCATATTCCATATAAATATCTGATTACTTCCAATCCAATTAGGGTCGCCCTTTTACAATATGCCCAGGGTAATCTATGGAGTCTTTGTGTACTGGGAAATGAGGAATCCAGTATAAAGTGCACTTGATTCACAGACATAGACCAAAAAGAGGGTGGATTTCTCCCTATGGTTGAAACTCCCCAGCCAAATTACAACCAGGAGACTCAAACTCTGGGGTTGTTTTAAACAAAACGTTCCTTAAAACTGTCACTGACGAGATGTACGCAACTCCTCAATCCGCAGACCCTTCCCTGTCTAAGGTCGGTTCTACTGCGCAAATAGTAACCCTCGCCTGAGAGCCTATAATGGAGGTGCTGGAGACCTCTGATGGACAGAATTAGGCATGAAATGCTGGTTATTTTGCTAGACTGCGTTAGAAATTGCAAAATTGTTAGAATTTAAATATTTATACAATTTTTTAATTATATGTAAAAAACTGTTAAAAAATGAAAAACTATCAACAAAAATCATAACTGGCTTGAAAAAATATTGTGTAATTTTCACATAAAAAGCATAAGCAAAAAGTTCCCCAAAATAAAATCCATGTTTTCTAAAAAGTAAGAAAGAAGGGGAGAAGGGGAATAAAGATAACTGGGGTCCCTCGAGTGCTGGATGACTGTATTCATTTAAAGGATTTAAGAATTCTCATGAGGGATTTGTTTGAAGAATAATTAATAATCAACTGCATAAGTTTTAAGCGAATGAAAATTCGAAGCACAATATTTTTTCTCAATTTAAACACTTTACAGGAATAAAAGCAAATAAAATTCAAGGAACAGCGTATCTAGATTTTAAAAAAAAAGTTAATGTGCTTAACCTGTAGAACTCGGCGGTACATATGTCGTACCAAAATTTTTTTTTGCTCTCGCTTCGGCTCCGGTACTACTGTTGTACCAAGCTATCTAGAGAGAGTTCTTTCCCCCTTTTTTTTCACCAAACCCTTTTACGACTTTCCTTGTCCTCTTTTACGATTTTGCTTCTATTGTCCGCTATTGGGTGGGGACATTTTTCGCCAACGTTATCAGTTGTTCACAAATTCCTTATCATTGGCGACATTTAGGAACAACCAGTTTCGAAAGAATACTTTATTCAATGAATTAACGTTGTCTATGAACGCTAGATATTTCTTTTCCCTTTTTTTATTCTTCGGTTTTTTAAAATGCCTCGAAAATTTCTCACAGAAATAGAGATTAAGAATTTAATGAGAGATTTAGATGAAGAAAATTTTGATGATAGTGATTCAGATATGGGAGATGAATTAGAAAACAGTATTTTTGAAGATAACGAGATTGATTTAGATGTATCAACTAATTTTGAGGAGACAGTAGATAACTCATTTTCATGGAAAGAGGTAGAAGGTTCGGAAACGATAAATGCATTACCATTTTTAGGTAAAGTTGGATTAAAGGTTGATACCAGGAATGACAAAAATGAAAATGATTTTTTTAAACTGATGTTTACAGATGAAATTTTATCAATTCTAGTTGATGAAACTAATAGGTATGCATTTGATGTACTTAATCTTTATGGAGAAACATCTGAGAAAAGAAAACACGCACTTTCGTGGAAGCCAACTGATAAAAATGAAATTTTAAAATTTCTTGGTTTAATTTTACTGATGGGACACATCGAAAAAGATAGCATACAGGATTATTGGTCAACTAATAATCTGATAGAAACTCCATTTTTCAGAGAAGTTATGCCCCGTGATCGTTTCCTAATGATTTTAAAATTTTTACACTTTTCTGATAATAGTTTAAAAGAAAGCAAAGATTCTCCAACTTACGATAGATTATGGAAAATAAGAAAAATTTTTGACTGTTTTAACAGAACATTTAAAGAAGTGTATGATCCCACAGAAAATGTATCTTTGGATGAAGTTATAATTAAATTTAAAGGAAAAGTATTTTTTAAACAATACATTCCAAAAAAACGTAAACAGTGGGGATTGAAAATGTATAAAATTGCAGATGCTACTGGTTATACTTATGATATGAGAGTATATCTAGGTAAAGATAAAAAAGAAAATCTTTCAACATCTGCATCCTACAATGTAGTATATACAATGACAGAGTGTATAAAAGATAAAGGCCATAAAATCTTTATGGATAATTTCTTTTCCTCGCCAGAACTTTTTCGTGACCTTTTAAAAGAAAAAAAGATTAACTCCTGTGGAACTGTTCGATCTAACAGAAAACATTTTCCAAAAGATCTGGCTCCTCCTAAAATGAAACAAGGCGATACTGCCGTGAAATTTTGCAGTGGAATGACAGCTTTGTGTTGGAAGGATAAGAGGCAAGTGTATATGCTGACCAATATGCACAGCCCAAAAAATGAATTAATAATTGAAGAACGAAAAAGATATAAAAGGAAAATTGACGGTGACATTACAGAAAGTGAAAAAGAAAAATTAACTACTACCAAGCCAAAAATTGTGGCAGATTACAATAAACACATGGGATATGTTGATTTGGGAGATCGCATGGCATCCACCTACACATTTGCTAGACGAACTAGGAAATGGACAAAAAAATTATTCTTTAGCGTCATTGACATTGCTATTTTGAATTCGTTTCTTATATTTAAATCATGCCAAACTTCGTCAAAATTTAGTTTAAGAGAGTTTCGAATGAATTTAATAGCATCTCTGATAGGAAAAATTAATCCTAAAAATATAGAACCTTCAGCAATAAAAAAATTAAAGATAAATGATAATAAATTTTCTCATTGGCCAATTGACGAAAAGAAAAGAAGAAGGTGCGCATATTGTGCGAAAAAGAATATACAAAAGAGAACTACTATTATCTGTAAGGCATGCAATGTGGCTCTTTGTATTGACCAGAACTGTTTCGAAGAATACCACACAATTTATTTAAAAATCTCTTAACACATAAACCAATAAAAAACAAAAGACCTGAATAAAAAAAAATAAACTGATACATTTTTAATAAAAATAAAGGGTAAAACAAACAAAAAAAGGCTCTTTTAAGAGCCAAAAATTTTAAAAAGTAGAACTCACTTTCTTATATTTTTAAAACAAATGTTTCAAAAGCATTGCTTACAAGAACTTTTTTCAATTTAAGATATAAATTTCTTTTAGAAACAAACAAAAATCAATATTAAAAAAACTAAAAAAAAAAAAAAAAAATTAATACATTTTTTTCCTTTAAGATTAAAGATTTATAAGAAGATTTGATATAAAAAAAAACTGTTACAAATTATTTTCATTGAAATATATGAATGAATTGAAAGTTTTTCTTTTACTTGTTGTACTTAAGATTTACTCAGTAGCTTTGAAACGTATTCAATTAAGCTGACAATTATTTTTTAAATTTCACTTGATAACATTTAAACACAAAAGGTAGCCAAGTATTGATTTCGCAAACCCTTAGCCAGGGTTGAGTCATGAGTTCGAGTCCCGTTCAATTGAAAACCGGCTGTGAAATCTGTCGAGATTCTAAGTCATTATGTGGTGTGGTGTGGAAGTTTAGTGAGTGAGTGCTGCCCTATTGCTTGACCGAGGTT
Organism: Nephila pilipes; assembly: GCA_019974015.1. Taxonomy (NCBI): domain Eukaryota; kingdom Metazoa; phylum Arthropoda; class Arachnida; order Araneae; family Nephilidae; genus Nephila; species Nephila pilipes. Next base: position 198,462 of record BMAW01056649.1, read on the forward strand.
GAAATTTACGAAGTCCATCACCATTTGCCTTCCTATTGCTTTGGAATGCGATGTTACTATAAAATCAAATAAAATTGATTACAAAATATTCGGTGTACATTGATTTTTTTTGTGCATTAAAAGGGCGTAAATATAAAAAGTAAAATCATATTGTTCTTAAAGTTTTTCCTTCTTTTACATATTTCGTCGAACAATTTTGAAAACATGATGCATTATTTTTAATTACATGGTTTCAATATGGTAGTTAAATGTGTAAGTTGCAATAATGAGAACATAGTATATATATATATATATATATAATTATTACAAGGAGTTTATCATTGAACTATCGTACTCTCAGAGAGTGTAATCATGTGATTACAGAAGCTTTTAATTTAATATTGTTTGAACGTACTTGCTTCTAGAAAATATTTTAGTTATATGGTATAGCTGTCGCTTTCTTTCTTTCTTTTTTTTTTTTTGAAAACTTTAATTTACATAATACTCGACTGTAAGTTATGATAATTTTTTCAAAATTTAAAACTATCAAGGAACATGAAAACATTTCACAAAAATAGAATAAATTTTTAAAAATTCTAATGTTAATTTAACAGACAAATAACTATTATACAATGCCTTATTAATATTTTCGTAATATTTTTCTCATACTTAAGGGATATTAGTCTATATTGCTCCAAATTCTTCATCAATATATCTGATACTTAAGCAAATGATACAATAAAATCTTATTTCAGAATAAATTATTTTTAACAATTTCCTTAACAATATGGAGCAAATAAAAGTAATATGTAAAATAATAAAATAATTTTTACTTTTACATGTTTTCTAGTCAACATGTCAATCATATCAATTCTACTTTTTTAGTTCTTCGTACATGTTGTACACCAAAATCTAGAAAACATATTTTTAAACTTTGGAATTTTCTTAAGAAGAAACATGTGCCTATATTTAAAAATTTTCAATTCTCGTAAAATCAAAATATGTATTTGAAAGTTTGCAAGTCATTAAATGAATAATGGGAACCAGGAAATCAGAAAAAAAAATTCTTATAAGATAAGGCGCCAAATATTAAGGATCTTTCTTTCTCGTGAATGATTACTGATTCAAAAACTGCAACCCTTACTATCTCTCCTTTGTAACAAGATGAACCAACAATACCACACCCAGCGAATTTGAGCTTCCCAGTTTTCCGAGCGGGGGAAAGAAAATTTTGCCTCAAGCCTAAAAGCGCCGAGTTGAAGGGATATTTTAACTTAGAATCTGCCGAATTCTAAAGGTTAAATGAGCTTAGTTTTAATGCTTTTTATTACAGTTGTTCATGCATGTATCACAAATAACTACCATTAAGCTCCAAACTTAGCGGTAGTAGCACAACGCTTGACGATAGCTGAAATTTGAGGAAATGGTTTGATTCTGTTCCTGAGAGTATCCAGGTTTTATTTTTTATTTATTTATTTATTTGAAGAAAGTGAATACACCATTTCACTATAAAATCAAATTTTATTTCGAATAGTTTTTTGTGATTTATTGTTACTGTGCTCTTAATTCCTAACCAACATTATTTAATCCATCGAGCCGGATATTACGGCTAAAACTTTAAATTGACTTATGATATTTTAATTATCTTTTGTGTTTGAACTTATGTTGAAAATGCCAAAATATGAAAAACTTGATGCAAAGGAGAGCGTCTAAAGTCGTTGAATCGTTTTAGTATATATATATATATATATATTTCTTTCTCTCTCTCTGTAGACAGTAATGAAGTTTATGTGGGGTACAAGATATGAAATTAATCAGTTTTAAAACTGGTATGAAGTGAGAAAGTGGGGCGTGCAAGACGTGGCTACACACATATATAACTCAAATAACTAAAAGGTAAACATTTTTAAAGGAAACATCTACCTAGGAAAAAAAAAGAAACAAAGTTTACTGCGTACTTAAGTTGATATTGAACTTAAGAACTATTATGAATTATTAAAAAGGAACCAACTTGAAGAAATGTATTTTCAGTTCTATGATGTAGAAGACTTGGAAGATGTAAAAGTAAACTTTTAAAATTTCTGACATTAAGTGATTCTTCATTATCTAATATTGCTGATCAAGTTAATAATAATTATGTAAGACTTGTGGAAATTACCCAAATTTGGTGATCTAATTAAAAAAATTGAAAACATATTAAATTACCAATACTTGTTCTTAAAATGACACCCCCCCCAGTGATTATTTTATCTACTTTCAATAATAAAAGGAAATGCGAAGCTTATTGAAACACCAGAAGATAATTTTCCTTCCTTGATGAATGCATTGAATGCAATATTTGAATACAAGTGTTTAATTGTATGAACGCATATTTTAAAATATTTTGAATATTGAAAAGTTGAATATTGTATCTTCTAAGCCGTTTAGAAATCTTGTTAATGTATTAAATAAAAATCTTAGGAGAATAATACTAATGAAACTTAAACTCAATGAAATAACACAACAAATTTTAATAAACATTTTTGTGCCAAAATTAGATTAAGAAACAAATAAGTAGTCGAAAATGAACATAATATCGATTGCATTTTTTAACTACTATAATTTTACAGAATTCTTGGGAAAATGTTTTCAGGCTTTAGAGAATTTTCAAGGGGTCCAGATTTTTTTTATCGAAACCAAAGATTAATCAAAATAAAACAAGAGATTATTTAAATAATAAAACGAATAACTTGTGCATTATGGGGAAAAAGTCACGTACTCTAAAGATTTGTACCTTATTTTCTTATATGACTGCTGTGAAGAGTTTTAATGCTGTGAGAAAAAACAAACTTAGCCTAAATTGTTTAACTGGTTGTCATAAATTAATATCATGCAGTTCAAGTTCTTGTCGGATGTGGTGTTCGGGAAAGTATGATCATCTTTTATGTAAGAATCAAAATAATTCTGCGAAGGAAACATATATTTCTGTTAAAAAGTTTATTCCAATTTCGTTCTCTGAGAAAAATTCAGCAGTTAAATTGCCGTCATCTACTGATTTTTCCATTTAAATAAACTATTCGACTAAAGAAATAATAAAATGGGGATTATTTTTTCTACTGCGCAGAAAGCATCAAATAAAGATATTTTATTTTCAACTGCTCTTGTTTGGTTTTGGTCATACCAGAGAAACAACTACTTACAAGGAATAATACTCTTAAATTATGGAAGCCAAATGCTTTTGATTATTTTAAAATTTACTGCTGAAGTGCGTTTAGAAAAAGAAAGAATAAACAACTCGATTTTTAGATTCTGTGAAAATACAACAAAAGATTAAATATATTACTTTTACTAAAATTTAATATCATAAGCTCTCCTTTTCAATTTCTTTGAACTTTTTAGTGGTCTCTAAGATGATGGATATGACTCCACCAATTTACTTAATTATACAATATACAGAAAATCCATATGATTATATATTAGTGGTTTCTTAATTTATAAGACCATCAAAAGTTGATATGACAATGAGAACATATTTATTCTTTTTGACATTGCGAAAAACAACTAAATTCGTCTTTCTATGAAATATTTCAAAATTCGGAAACACTGTATTTGGAAACATTGTAAATAATTCCATTGAAATAACACAAGAAATGCCTAATTTTTGTGGTCTTTCTCAAAATTCTAACATCAAGTATTGTTTAGAAAATAGGAACGAAGTTAATTTAAATCAAACGATTTTAAATGAAGAAGTTAAATATTTTGAAGAATATTTAAACATTTTCGTAAACGCGATAAAATTGGTCATTATACTATCACGATATCATTGAAGAAAGAATATTTTAGGAGATTCTAAAACCATTACTGAACCGTGATTAAAACAGATAAATCGAAAATTGTATTAAAAAAACCCACTTATCCATGAATTTCATCGACATTTTATGTTAGAATATGATCTTATGAAAAAGAGTAGAATCTAAAATCATGAATACTTATATGACTACGAGTATTAGGTACTTTTGATATAATAACTAGATTCTGAATACATAAATATGTATTTACTACTAATATTAAACAAATGTTTAACCAAATTTTAATTTATCCATCTCAAAGAGACTTCCGTCGAATTTTACGGACAATTGAAATTAATGAGTATTCCATTGCATATCGTTTAAAACAGTAATGCATAGACACCATTTTTGGAAGTAAAAATTCTCAAACAACGAAGTACATGTTATTTCCCAAAACTTAAAAAATAGTTTCAAAATGAATATGGACAATACTGTCAGTGATACTCCTCATCTAGAATCTACATAAGATTTTCAATCGCAATTAACATTTATTTTTCTGTAGGCTGGAATAATACAAACAGATATCAATTTCGCTGAATTTTTGAATAGTGGTTCGGATTAAAATATTTAGATATGAATTCTGTATTATTCTTATTATTGACAGACATTCTATAATGAAGACATTAGATATGAATTGACATTCTAAAAATGTTTTTTTTTTTTAAGTAGACATAAAAAGTAAGAATTTCTACGTTAAAAGAAATTATCTGATAGTTACTGTTAGACTTTATGATCTATTCGATATCCTTTGTCCGGTTATCTCAAATTTCATTACAGTTTCAGTAAAAACAGTAAAATGCGCTCGAGTCTTAAAACTTACAAAATTTGTTATAAAAAAAGCATTATTCTCTTTGTTTCTCTTCAGGACAGAAGTCACTGTTTCTTGAGTGTATATTGGTTTATACATGTTTGAAATACGTAAATTTTGATGTCGTTTCTTGTATAATTCTCCAAATAAAAGAAACAGGCTTCTATTACTCACCTTTTTTGATTCAGCTATCTCTCGTATGTCTACCAATAGTTACAGGAATATTGGTTATCCCGTTCGCTCCCAGCGTATCACAGGCGATACGCTCGTGTTGGCTCTCCTGTGCCCAGAGTATCACGGGCGATACGCTCCGTGAGTATCTTCTACGGTCCAACGTATCAATAGAGATACGCTTGATGAGAACGTTTTATTTGATATTTTAATGTTACTATATGGCGTTACAATAATCCGAAATCTATATAGATAGGTTATTTGGAGTGTTGACCTTGGTGATATGGGCTTGGATTTCACTTCTGCTATCAGGAAGGGGGTAATTGTTAAAAATTCGTGTTGCGGCGCGGCTCTTTAAATGTAATGACATGATTTAAAGAGTGCATTTAATATCGGTTTAATTTTTTCTTTCTTGCTTGCTTCTTAAAAGTTCAAAGGAGAACTTATGGCTCTTTATGGGGGTTAGGGCTTTGGTAGCAGATGTTCTCAACTGTTCGTTTCATTCAGTCGGTTTTTATTTGTAGCGATAGTCATGACGAAAAGAAAGTATTTATCTGATATTGAGATTTGCGAAATAATGATTGAATCTGACAGTAATGTTAGCGAAAATAATCCAAATCTGTACATAGACATTAAAGTAAAAAAAAGGGAGGGGGACTTAGGTGTGCCCTTTGCTCAAAAATCTTGCGTGAAGCGTCAAAATATGTGTGTAAGACGTGACGTTGGATTATGCATTGATTTTTTTTATATATAAATATACTATACAGCAAAATAAAATTTATCTTTTATATTCATATATATTCCATATAATGGTACATCATTAAACCATGAAATTCTTGTAACATATGTAAATATATTTTGTATTTTCTTAAAAGTATGATTTTTTATGTAATTTTATGTATAAACATTCATTTTTCGATTATATCTTTTTTTCTTTTGTATATATTAAGTTTAATGCATTTTAAATAATATAAGTAAATACCAAAATATTTTAATAAATAGTTGATTTTAGAAGAATTTTTTTCACGAATTAGGCTTAATTTCTAAAATCGCCTGGGCACAGCGTGACACTCCGCGGTAAGAAGCCGCGGGCCCGGAGAAGCACTTCTTTTTTCTCCCTCAGGTAGCGAAAGGGTTATAGGAGTAACCGTTCGAAAACTTTATATTTTTAATAGCTGTTATTTAATTATATCAGGAAGTTAAGACAATAATTTTAAAATTAAAAGTACGAAACCCTTTAAAAACTATAGCCCTACGTAGCAGCATATTTCCCATAGATATCTATATAAGTTTCAAAAAGTGTAATATAATTTAAATTGACTTTTTCCTGGTTCAATGCACATCTAAGGAAATTATGAGTTGTATTAGTTTTTTTTCCTAATAAGCTGGGGTTTAACTTAAAAACTTTTATAAATAAATTCAGATGAGCAAAAAAAAAAAAAAAAAAAAAAAAAAAAAAAAAAAAAAAAAAAAGACATTTAGAAATCAATAGACCTTGAAAGCCAGATTTCTGTGTGAGATAATTTATGAAATTTTCTGTTATCCTAATTTTATCTCAGTGCCTGGATAGCCTTTAAACTATTGCGTATATGACTGTCAAATGACATTAGATCGCGGAAGTTCAGTGAAAAAGGACGCTATTATTCAAAACTAATAAAAGAAATATAATAGAGTGAAATATTTTTACAGACTTTTGATACACGCTAAATTACGAAAGAAATGTCTAAATTTTAGTGAGAAATGTCTTATATAGATTGTGAAATATAGCGAAGCATTATGGAATGTAATAGAAAAGTATGATAATACTTCATATTTTGGTTATTAGGTAATAAGCTGTAAAATTTTATTCACAAGATTTTAATGAAAAAAAATGAGACAATTTTCACAATATATCTTCAGAACATTTCGGAGGAGGCCCAATTTTTGAGATTTTTTATAAGGAAAACAAAGGAAAACCTTCAATATAACATTCATATTCATAAATCTGAATTGATCAATAATAAATGAACATTATCTATAAAATATTAATCTCATTAAGTATCTCTGGTAGGAAAATAAAATTTTATTCTCAAAAGATTTAAATAATTCATTTTAAATTTTGCCTGTCTGAATTTCATATGAATATCTACACTCTCAAATGGACAAGAATTTTTAAAATATTAACATTCACATTTTCCTAATATTACGAACAAGAAAAATCAGGTATATTTTTTGAAGAATCATCTATTAATCTTGTAATGTTTTTAGGAAAATGTTTCAAAATATGAATTTAGATGAGACTTCAAGTCAAAGAAAAGTATGAAACTTGTTAATGTGCAGTGTTGGTTTGAAAATTAGAAATGAAACTTTAGCAATTCATTCTTTATATACTTTAAACTACTATGATTTTGATAATACAAAAGAACACACACACGCAAGGAAAAAGGAAATAATAAAAATGCAGACCGAAGTTTCGCCCTTCGACAGAAGGAAGTAAGGTGTCATTCCTCTCCTCACATAAAGAATACTTTCAGATAGATCTTCCTACTACTCGTATGAACCAAATATG
>BMAW01056649.1:206143-222554 GCA_019974015.1 Nephila pilipes
TTGTGCTTGCTTCGTTCAGTTGCTCGTAATTAAAATCCGAGACATTTTTCAATCTTAACATTATACAACTACAATTTATAAGCTACCCTGAAAATCTGCTTTTCAAATTACATCAAAAAATGTTTATGGGTACATACAAAGTTCAAAATTATTAATCTGTAAATTTACAATTCTGAAAATTTAAAATATAAAATTCAAAATTTAATAAAATTTCATCGCCAATATATTTTCATATATTCCGTAAGTTTTTTACAAATCAGTTCATCCGCACGTCATTGTAAAAAATATGCTACGAACAATTTGTCGAATATAAAATATAAAAACACTTGGAAGCAAAGCTGAGATACTAAAACTTCGGTATACAAAAATTATGAGCATATCTACAATAGTTTCTGAAATAATTATTCAAATTCAGTTAGAAATTTGTTCCTTATATTATACGTATTATTAAATGTACAAAATCCAACATAATAAAGTAATAGTTTGATGCATTCACAGATTATTAAAAATAGATATAAGGTAACATTATTACCTCACAAATGTTAAAAAATTTATAGTTTTAAATTCAGAAACTACATAATTTAAATTAGAGATTGTACATATTATATATATACACACAATATTGGCTTCTAAAACAAATTTTTCTCAAATAACAAATTGGTGTTCTGAAAGTAGGCATTAAGATTGCTAAGAGACTTAGTACTTTTGTTTTGTTTAAGCATTTAATATAAAACTATTTTTTTTTCTTATGTGTCTCTGATATTTTTTAACATTTATAACAAATTAAATTATTGCTTCTGCTCTTGATTCTTTGCATTTTTTTTTGTAAATTGGATAGACACTTTGATTACAATTTTGTTGTTGAGAACATATGAACACTAGTTTATTTATTCATGATACAAATTTTGAATAAAATTGACTCTTTTGCATTTGTTTAAAATAACATATTATATTAATTTAAACTACCAAGTATACCTGATTTGTTATAAACAGATTTTTTGATCTAATAAACACATATAACTCTTTTTTTTTAGGTACAATTTGTAAAATGGACTAAGATAATAGATGAATATTATTTTTTACATGTGTGAATGTACACTGAACTTAAACATATATTTTGAATCCCTTTATGGAGAAGCAAATCGTAAACAATTTTGCATTCATTTTGATATTGAATATAAAAGCTGCTCGGCTATTCAAGTGGGGTGGTTTACTGAAGTACACAAAGTAAACACAAATAGAATTTTGAAATTATATGATCCATCGGTCAGGACATTTAAATTTAAAAATACCTTACATTTGGAAAAAAATATCACCTTTCAATAGATCAAATCCTTCTCTTTTCTCTACAGCTGAACATTATTTTTCTGTGTAAAACTACCAAAAGGAATTCGACATCATAACATTCAGCTACGGATTTTTATTCCGATATAGAACGAGATATGATGATAAATTCGTACCATTAATACAAAAGATAAACTAACAATTATATATGGTTATATTCCTGGGATTAAAATTTCTAAAATTTAAAATTGCTTACAAAATTTGTTATGAATTCTTTTTTTTTGAAATTGTTTGTCCCAACCACTGAACTAAAGTCTTTAAAGTGTACTGTTTTTGAAAAGGCAAATTAAAAGGGAAAGTTTCTCACTACTTAAATTTGTAATAACTGATATATAGATGTAGTAATCGATGACAATTTTCTGTTAAAGATATATGAATATGTACTTAAGTTTGAAAACACCAGAAACAAGAGAAAGTTGAAAGGAAATTAAATGTGGGATTGAAGAAGATGGTAGAAATATTTTTTGACATTTTGAATATATACTCAAATAAAAAATTTAAAATTATTTATTGAATGTAAAATATCATTACCTTGCACAAAAGTGGATGTAGATGGGGTGGTATTTCGCTTAGAACGAATTCAACCTCTTACACTTTGAGACCTTTTTGACTTACCATACCTTCAAGGGAACCTTGATCAAGCAGCGAAAAAATGGGATATCAGCTCTTCTTTATCCTAATCCTGGTATTGTGCATTTCTATTTTTTTTTATTAGAAACGTCTGATGGATAATGAATGTTAAGGTAAGCGAGTTTTTTTTTTCTAAAATATGGCCTGGCAATAAACAAAGCAATATTTTTTAAATCTCTTCAAATAATGAAAAAAAAGAATTTTGATGATTTGACCATGATTGTTTTGTGCAAAGTATTTTTTTACGTCTGTAAAATTTCTGGTATCAAACCCTAATGTCTTCTTCAGCATCCGACCTATTTCTGTATTTTTTTGTTTTTGTCACTTGGTGTGTACAAGAGAAAAGATTTTTCGCATATATAGGTTGAAACACTATTAAGATGTTTCTACAACTCTTACGGCAATTTCATGATATTGTACACTATTGTCAATCAAAATACATTATAACATAACTAACTCTTAATTTCAATTGAGTATACATCAATGTGATATATCAAATCAAACTGATACTCAATTTTTCTTTTTTGTTGGGAGTTCGGAGTTTTCTTCTTTTATTTGGGTTTAGTTTAGTGTTTTTTCTTATTAACGTCACTTTGGAAGCAACACGAGGGCTGTGGCAATGGACCTCATGTTTTGAGCTTCGGTCAAGTGCAGAGACGACACTTAGCTGGCACCTCTCTAACTTCCACACTACACCAACTTCTTTTATTGGGGGGGTTCAGTGAATTAAAAGTCTTAAAGATTTTGGATCCAAGATAATTTTTTATTTTGAACAGGATTCAAAAAGGTTTTTTACAGATCTGATATATGTTTGACCAAACTGGTACATTTTATGAGGATCAGCGTTACCGTCCACTAAAATAATATACCATACTAAAGCATTTAATATTATTTTTCAAAATAAATTCTGTTCAAATTTTCAATTTTTAAAACAATTGGCATAATTTTACTTCATACCTCGAAAATGAATGAGGTGTTGCATTCTTCACCTGATTCAAAACGCCTTAATATGTGACTAATGGTCATCGATTTGTATTTGAAAGAAGATGGATTTTAGCTGAAATTTAAAGCATTTATTTGTAAAATATTTGCTTGATATTTATTTTACAAACAACTGCTCAGAGAAATCACACCTTCTTAATAAAATTAAATTTTATGAAATTACTGGTTTGAAGTTAATAGTGACTTGATACAAATACTAATCATTATTTTTTCAAAACTTAACGCAAACAATTTCTTATTTCTGGTCCTTATGTCAATAATTAGTATAGGTGCTTTACTTCAGGTTAAACATGCAATTATTTAAAATTTAAAAAAAGTTTTAAAATGTGAAAAAAAAATTTTCATTGTTTAAAGCAAAAAATATTTTTCAACTATACCAATAATTTTTTTATCTAACTGATATTTTTCTTATTCCATGTTTGAACAGCTTTTATTTAAACTACAGACGTATGATCAGCAGATCTTGATTCACTGGAACTAATCTGAACCCTCATTCCAGCTGTGTTGTAATGCGCCGTGATTTCCCCCTGAACAAATCAGCTTATCAGAAGCGACTGACTTCCGAATGCCCAACTCTAAGCAGTGGTACGTACACCAGTATAAGTGAACAGTGAGGCTCTATGCATTTGAAGAATGTGAAGAAGACTTTCGGGATCCTTTTACGTCTTGCCAAGTTTTAGGCTTTCGAGTAACTTTCACAAAACATAAAACGCTCGGAGGCGTTAAGTCAAAAAATGACTTTCCTTCCATTGAACAGGGTCAGCGATAATGAACGTTAGAACTAGGTTTCTTTGGACTTCGTAACTCTGTCATTTCACTACAAACACTGATACGTCGGAATTTACCAGTGCTATTGTTAGCTGCAGAAGGGAGTTTCAAACTTTAATTTTGGAGCACATGAGCGTTATTCACCACCTGTAGTGCACTATGCGGAGCGGGGATGAGATCTCTCAATTATGTCTCCCTAACCACACGTTCACGGCATGCAGTACAAGTTTCTTAGAAATGCTCGTTTTGGCTGTTTCAACTTCTAATAAGGAGCTTAATTTTTGTGCCTTGCATTACTTTATCTTAACAAGGTGATTTAAATTAGGGCAATATTGAAATTTATTATTGTGAATAAAGATAATTGTAACATTTCACTCACAAAAATTCAAATTTTTAAGAAATAAATGGATAGAGTATCATTCATAACAATATATTTAAGATAATATATCAAAAACACCTGTTTATCCTTCAAACGATTTGATTATAAAATAATTGCGTGAAATGAATTCGACTTTCATAACGTTCTTTTAACAAGACTGCAGACAAAAGAGCAAGATTAATTGTTAAGTGAAGCTCAAATGGATGTGTGATCAAAAAGTTCGCTCACTATTGAACAGTTAGAGATGAATCATGTAGCAACTTATTCACCATAGAACTGCATTATAATTAGCGAAATGCGTGCCTTTTTTTTGCCTTAAAATTCTCTATTAATGCAAAAATAAAAGGTAATTTAGATAGAAAAATTAAATTTTATTTTCCATTTAAACAAGAAATATTTACTGTCTTTTATATTTTACTTCAATCAGCAAAATACTAGGAATACAACTAAAAATAATTATATATTTATTTTGAAAGAAAAGTGAGTAATTATCAAGATTTTTCCGTTGAAAAGGTTTTATTTACTACCTAAAATATCGCAAATCTCTTTTGTGTAGTGTTGACATAAAGGAATAAATGAGAAATATATCTCACCTACAAAAATAAATTATTATTCAATTAACAAATTAAACTTAAGTTTACATTATAACAGAATAACTCTAAGACAACACATATTCTTGGCATTCACGCATGCTGTCAAGAATTCAATTTAAATTCATTTAAAATAATTCTAGTTTAAGAATTGTGTCTTCAATACTCATGAAATGCATTGGAAATTATAACCAACTTTGAAACAAAATTAACTTCTAAAATTTACCTCTATTAATTTCATTGCATTCAGAGTTTCAGAGCATTTATAAAATGCTTTAAAGAAAAGAAAATTGCCATTTTGAAGAAATAAAGATGTGAATGTATTTCATTTTCAAGCACTTTCATTAGTAATAGATGCTCTTTTCAAACTAAATAAAAAAAACCCTTTCATGAATAAAACTCCTTATACGTAAAAAAAAAAAAAAAAAAAAAAAAAAAAAAAAAAAACATTAAAACTATTTTCTGTATTTAAAACGGTCGTAGGTTCATATATATCTGCATTAAGATTACTAAACAAGCTTACGCCTAGAAATCACCATATTTTATATTAAAATGAGAAATTCATTATACTTTTAATTAGTAACAGCTAAGCATATATACGAATACGTTTTGAAATTAATTTATTCATACGTAGTTCATTACGATAAATTATTCATTTCCAGACTAAATTTCATTCCTCTCATGATTATTGACAAAAGTCTACATCATTAAAATATTCATTAATAAAAAATAATTAAGTACTAATTTCTTGAAGAATCTATTTAATTATCATTACCATTTCTTGTTAATATAAAAATGCAAAAACTGTTATAATTATTTTCATGCTGATGCATTTATATTTGTGATCATTTGAACGTATGGAAAACTACAAATAATTTTAAATAAATAAACAAAATTACTCATATTAAATGCTGGACCTTAGTATTAAAAGGGATATTATACTCAAATAGATTATTCATTTACATAACTTACTGAAATTCAACTTATGCACCTTCTTAGTTTCAGGATTTATCGTATAAATTTAGTTATTATTAAGAAATAGCCAAGATATCTGGATAAGATTTATTCTGTATATTAATAAATCAATATTTACATCATATTATGAATTATAGTTATTAATTATGATTTGTTGGTTTCAGGAAATCGTAAAACGAAATAACGAGCAGTATCATAGGTTTTACTTATTATCCCGAGAAATCGTAAATTATTACTAAAATTAATTAAGATAGAAACTTAATTTTTATTTATTATTCTTAAAAATTCTCTCTTCCTCTATAATGATATAAAATAATTTATATATATTTCTCAGAAAAACATATTTCTGTCAGTGTTTCTCGACCTTTCAATTCATTTTAGCATTCAACAGATTGAGTTCTACATTCTCCATAGTGCATATTATTGCAATCTAAGACTTCCAGAAACCAAGCAGATTAGTATTATTTTAACTGCACTTTTTATATTATGTACTTGAGGATAAATAAATATGCAGAATAAATTTTATCCAGATATCTTGGTTATTTCTTAGTAATAATTATGACTTTAGCATACCCCTTCATACAATAAATTTTCTACTTTAAATTTCATATTAGAATTCGTTATGTCAGAGATTAACACATCAAGGTCCATGAGCGAATTAAAAAAAAATATTATACTTATATAATGAATTTGTGATATTACTATACTATATATAATAAATTGAATATTGCTATATTATAAATCAAAGTGTAATGAGTGTAAGAGCTCGTTCGAAAACAGAAAAGGAATGCAACGTGATCTGCTTGAAAACAAGTTCATGTAGATGAGATCTAACTTATTTCTCTTACAATTACACTATACATTTTAAGCTCCACCTGGTGCGTTTCTGTCACGACGCTAGCACAGACAAGTATAACACTTGTCGTGATCCCCTGGAAATTTTCCCAGAATGCGATATTTTCTAATATACTTTCTAAATTAATAAAATATTAATTCAGAAGGAATATCAGTATTCAAATATTGATATTTCTTCAAACTATTTTCTGGATTTAAAATGGATCAAAGTTTAATAATTCTTTTTCAATTTTTCTTTCCCTTTTTTAATGAACGTGGGCATTTAAGTTTCCCATTAAAGGTATCTTAATTTCTTCGAATAGCAAATATGAACGAAGAAGGTTAACAGACGGGCGTGCATAACGAACAGTGGTCGCAGTCGCCTAGTTGTCAGGGTTTTGGATTCGTGGCCAGCGGTTTTCGTTAAGTTTTGGGTTCTATCCTTGGCAGCTGCTTAGCCGGGGCTGATGTACGTTAAATCTGTCGGGACCCAAAGTCCTCCCATTGACGTAGTGTGAAAGACAGGAGAGGGGATGCCAGCTCAGGTGTCGTCCTCGTCACTTGACTGAGGTTCAAAATTACGAGGTCGGTTGCCAGTAGCCCTTGTGTTGCTTCTAGTGAGACGTTAATAAAAACTAAAAAAACTAAAGTCATAGCAAACAGGTGAGTAGTTTTCGATACTTGTCTGTAGTGACGAGAGCTAATATCTTTCAATGTATAGAAGACTGACAGATAGTATCGTTGTGAAAGGTGATGTAATTATTAAAAGTATTGTGTTGCCTAAATAATTTTGTTTTATTGTGGATATTCGTAAACTATTTCAACCCCAAAATGCTTACTAAAAACGTGAAGTTGATTTAGAGTGGCATGCCTTTAATGATTACTGGATTTAGAAATAATTCTTACAGTTGCAAAGGAGTGTTGTTTCCCCTGAAAAGAATCTGTAGCAATCTTCAAAGAATGTAAGGTTCCCTGTTTTTTCATATCAAAGCAAAAGCATCCCATTTACGAAGCAATATTCGAATGTGATAAAGCAAAAAAATAAAAAATAAAAAAAAAACAAGCAGAAATTTTTTATTAAGAATTAACAAGTCTATCAAATTGTTTTAAGAAAATAAATAGTGACTAGGAAGCAGCTGAATATCTAAGCTACATTGTAGCGTACAATCAATATTTCCGGAAGGGCTTTCAACTTTGAAAGTACTATATTGATAAAAGAATAGAACCTTCAGTGATTTGAAGCTCTTTAAATTTGTGGTATTTTATGTTCAGACAAGGAAAAAGGATTTTGATAAGTTTACCTCGATAAACGGTGACTTCAAGAGTCGATGCCATCAATAAAAATCTGACATCATAGTTCGAATCAAAGATTGATTAGTTTAAATTTTGCTCTATAGATATGGATGACAAAATTGATATAACGGATACTTTTAAAGTAGTGTTATTTACAAGAAGTATAGATGAGAACTTTGAATTTACCAGAAACTATCATCCACGAGATAGTGAAAGGGAACCGCAAAGGTATGTGATATTTTTCGGGAATTTCCGGAAGGGCTTTCAACTTTGAAAGTACCTATATCAAACACATGTAATATTACGATCGATGGAGCACCTTTATTTGACAGGAAATAAATCTTGATTCCTTTGTACTCTTTAATCAAAACTGTCCAGGGAATAAAGTTGTCTTTCTATAATGCGAAATACTTCAAAATTATCTAAGTAAATCTGCATTGAATATAAAATCTATACTTGATATAATAGTGAGACTTGTAAATACTATTCGTTCTCGAGGACATTCTGACAGTTTCAAGATTTGTTTTCAATCCTTGCCAGCTGAATATTCTAATGTACTGTATCACCTGAAAGTGAGACGGCTTAATGGATGCTTTCCCAATTAGTCAGGGAATTGAAAGACGATATTAAGTCATTCTTTCAAGAGGAACAGAGCTATGCGAAGTATGAATGGTTGAAAGATACAGCATCGGTTTTGGACATTGCTTTTTTCACAACTCTTCTTTGTCATATGAACAATTTAAATGTCAAGAGGCGAGGAAAAAGATTATTTATCGAAGGTATCTGGGCCTATCTCAAAGGTTTTAATCTGAAACTTAATCTGTTTGCTGGGTAGCTAACTAAAACCAATTTGTCTCACTTTCCAAAATTAAATTAAATACTCCAGGTAAATGAAAATAAGCTCAAGAGTTTTGAAAATGGTCTGAGAAACTTAATTGTGAAGTAGAACTTAAATTTCAAAATATTAATATCATTCAAAGAGACTGGATATTTTCATTATGCCTTTTAACGTAAATTGTGAATCAGTGAGGCCGGATTAATAGCTTAAATTAATTGAGTTACAATTTTGCAATAATCTCAAGCAGTCTTTCTCATTGCCATAAATTTATAGTTTTATAAATCGTAATCGAAAACAAAACGTTTTGGAAATATAATAACTCACGCCCAGAAAATTAGTGCTGTGTTTGCACCATATTATTTATGTGAACAAGGGTTTAATACTATCAACCTTAGTAAGAATTCTATTAGAAGTAGATTGGCAGAGGAGCATTTTGCTTCACTTCTAGGAATTATTATATCGTAGTTTGAACCTGAATTTAAGGATCTTGTGAAAAGGTATCAGCAGTTTCCTTCATCACATTAGTAAATCTATGCAGTAATATTTATAAACCTTTTTTAAAGTATTTTAGAATAAATTATATTGGCCCACAACTTTTTTTGTTTGTTGGCCCGCTCACAAAAGTTTGATCATTACTGTGTTCGGTGAGTCAGATTTTTCGAATAAAATATATAAATGTTTTTTCCAGAAAAAATAAGCGTATTATTTCTTTGGGCGTGGGAGTGTACGTGGGCAATAAAACCTAGATTTGGACTGATTATGTATTAATCAATAAATATAATTTTCTATTACAGTAAGAATTTCTTAAAAAATCCTTTTCTGTAAAAATTTTATTCCTAAATTTTATTGAATTATTTCATAGTAAAATGTGTGGAACTGAAAGACTCGCATTCCTGTAACATATGAAATTTTCAAATAAAAATTTAAGTACATAAATAAGCAAATTTATAGTAAGCTACATATAAGTGCGTAATCGTAGTTTGCAATAATGGTAAACAACTTCACCTACAAAACAAAATACAAAGGCATATTATGTAATCAAATCGGTTTTAAATGGAAGAAATGTTAAAAAAAAATGTGACTCTGATCTTTAAAATTTCTACACTTAATAGCATTTAATGAACAAAAATAGAATATGTTTAGTTATTTTCACATTTTAAGATATATAACTCAGTAGATTACACGAATCGCTTTTATAGAGATTACTTATTTTCTTGAATTTATAATAATAATTGTTCTACTTTTTCTTTTTAATAGCTAAGCAATTACTACAATTTCGTTTGTAAATTCCTTACAAGTTTTAAAATTTACTTCCTCTTATTTCGAATTTCAAAAGAAATCATGTTATATATTACGCTCATATAAAATCCATTAGTATTAATTTCCAAGAAAATATACTGAACTCATTCTAAGATAAAAATTATTTGAACTCCTCTCTATAATCTTATGTCTTATAATAATAAATATTGTTTCTTCAACTTAATTATAAATATAAATCTTAACAAAAATGAGAGTAAACTTCTTACCTTCTTACTTTTTATTATTTTAAAACTAAACAAATAAGACAAAAATATTTTAATAATATGAGAAAGTGAGTTTTTTCACTGTTCAATTAAATTTTTCTTATCTTTAAATTTTCAATTACTATCCAATTAATTAATTTATATCGGAATTATTTTTCTGCTACTTACAAAGTGTGATTAGAATTTAAAATTGGAGCATTTTCAGAATGGCAAATAATTTGGAGACAGGATTCAAAATATCTCATGCAAATGTTATTCCTCAACAAAATCTATGTATCTTTCAAATTATGAGTAAATTGGGATTTCAAACGAAGACGATCTCTCTGAAATGTAAACATTGGATGGATGTAAAAGGATTAAAATATTTTCCATGGGATTTAACTAAAAATGAACCACATAGATGCGCTGAAATTTATGTCCTATTGAAATGGTTTTATCAGTTCCATTGCACCCAACAGAGGAATATATACTTTAAGCAAGTATGTTTTGAATCTCATTCTGTTTAACAAGAGCATTTAATTAACATAACCTAAAAATCTACAATTTACACCTCATTCATATCAAAATCGACTTTTAGGCACGTCCAGGATTTCCTTTTCTTATCCAGTTTCCAATCAGATTATTATAAAAATATTATAATTTTTGTTAGTTAATTATATAATTAGCGTTTTCAAATCTGTTCTGGGGAGCTAAAAATATATTGTCACAGGAACAAATGAATTAAATTGTTTTAATGCAGGCAGACAATTAATTATACAAAGAATTGAATACTTTTATCCTGAACAAATCAAACGGTAAACTATAAAAACAATAAAATGCTTATTTAGCCTAATAGTAAAATTCATGAACTCGTAGATAATGATGTTCTCTTCCAGACGCGAGTTCAAATCTTGATTCTGTCATAGTTAATCGCGAGGAATGATCGTTCTGCAGCATGTAAACTACAAATGAGAATCAATATTAAGCCTTGACATGGTGATAATATAGGAGTAAGATGGAAATACAAACTCTTTTGTCCCTTTCATTTATTTGACCATAATAAAAAAGTACGAGTTCGTACATAGTAATTCGTACGGTCCGTTGCGATTGATCCTGACATTACTTCTAGTGAGATGTTAATTAAAACTAATAAGCAAAACTCACTAGCTAAAGTTATTTTACTTAATTAGTTACTTTATTATAACTGATAGAAAATGAAACATTTTGAAAAGCATCACGCATAAATAAATTAATGTTTCTTTAACCTAATTAAACGATGTATCAATTCCAATAATTTTAATTGAACTTATACAAAAAGTACAAACTCAGTCTAATTTCCTAATTTAATTGTTTTCTAACAATGTCAGAAAATCAATTTTCCAATCAGCTCAAGCACAATGATGAAAACATGAGAACAATGATTAAGTAATTCAGATGGAAAAAAATTGAGAAATTATATGACTAACGTATTTAATATGATGAAAAATAAATTAAGTAGAAAATGATTAATAGATTTAAGAAAAGGTATGTGTAGCGTTCGAGATTTCATTAGTCGAAATATAAATTACGCTGGCTAAAACCAGTGAACTGTTTTTGTACTTTCAAAGTATATTTATGAAATTGAAATCAATTATTTTAATGTGTTCTTTATCAATTTCACCGCAGTCATTTGATAGGCAGTACTTTCATTATTTCGTGATAAATTTCAGAATTTAATATTGGAAATATTTTGACATTACGTATGTTTAGCATTAAAATATTTTAAGTATTAAAATTCAACTACCTTTTTAACACAGGGGGAATTTTTGTATTGTTACAAATATTTTCTTAAAGATTGTAAATTTTCCCTGAAGTAGGACAAAAGTGTTATTTTAAATTTATTAAAAGTGTATTTTAGGTGTGTATTTTTAAAATTATATTCAAAAATCAACATTATTTTAAAATTTTCAATTGTTATCTAATAAATTTTTCTTTGCTGGAGTACATTGTTTAAGTACAAATCAATTTGAGAGCAGAAATTCAAGTTATATATATATATATATATATATATATATATATATATATTTATAATTAAATAAAATAAGTGTGTGTGTGTTAACTAGTTAACATTCAATTTATTTTTCTCATTCATTTGCAAAATTAGATTTATTTATTGAATTTTTACATCAGTTACGAATTTTTTTAAAATTTGTTTTCAATTTTTAAACATTCTCCTGGTAGCTAAAAATGTGGTGAGATTCGCAAGAGATCTTATTTCTTTCTTAAGCACTAATAAAACATTATATTATATAATATTTAATCTTGCAAAGAAATATTAAATATGTTGATTTAATTTTTAAATATCCCGTCATTCAATCAATTATCTGATAAGTTATTAAACAACACATTTTTTTTAAAGTACCGAAAATTTTTAATGTGGTATGAGAATTTAAAATCAGAAGTCAAACGAAAAGAAAAAAATCGAGTTAATCCTAAACACAAATGAATTTTATAGCTGTCAGTAACATCGTTACAGGTATTGAAATATTTTGGTTCTAGTTCCAAATCAAATTTATCTGAAAACTAGGTCATACAAGCACTATCTTTTGAAGTAAATACAAAATTATGATTACTTTATTTGTGATCTTAACAAGCTCTTTTCAACTGGATTTGATAACGTTTTAAGTGGAAGAAAATAATGCTTTAGGAAGAAAAAAAGAATCAATTTGGAATTGTTAGGTTAGAAAGCGAATCTAAAAGAACGCCGATTTTGACTCGAGAGTAACACGTGGTATTTGACGCTGATTTCTCTGGACCAATCACGAGCCGGCTGAGGAGGAACCATGTGCTTCTCTGATAATATTGGAGCCAGATCTCGACGTCCGCTCTGAAGAACCGGGATGGCGTATACTGGCGGTCAGCTTGCAAGCGCGCATTGACTAATTTTCTTATCTAGAATGGTGTTTTGACTTTTTGCTTTTGTTTTTTCACGCTTCCGAAAACTATAATAGAGTCATCTGTTTTAAGACTGTGACGTCAGGTGGTGAGAAAGAACTTATTTACTCATTTTTTTTTCCGCTCTTTTAGTCTGGAAATGAGAAGCAAACGGTATCGTGAGATGACATTTTCGGTATTCTGAAGTAAGCAGCAATAGTTTGACATTTCTATAATTTTTCGAAGTTTTAAACTTAATAAAAGGAATGTGTGCGAATATATAAACAAGATTTTTGTTTCTACTGCACAGAAAACTTATATATTATTCGTGAAAAGAGTTTTTTATGCATTTCAATTGTAACCGGAAAAATGTCATTTACTAATTCTGCATTCATTTGAACGTGGCTGATCTCTAAAGGTGAATAAAACTTTTTTCTCTCTTCTAAAACATTCTTAAAACAAAGATAAACTTTCTGTTATTGTGTATCAACGCACTTTTATAGTATATTGTTTTCAATTTAATCAAATTATTTCAGAAATTTTGGACAACATCAAAAATTCAAATATCGATTTTTTGTGTTTTTGATCATATGTTCTACTAATTTTGAAGTTCATTATTTTGAATTTTTACGCTTGGTATGGAAAGAAAAACGTGTCAGCTAACTGGACTTTTTACTCACGAGGACTGTACATCCAACTATTATAAACATATTTGAAATAATATTCCAAATTATTTCACTTTTAAAGTCTATATTATTCTCTTTTACTGAAAATTCTGCATCGAACTAAAAGTCGGAAATTTAATTTATTCTTATTCCTTAGTATTGAAAATTAATTAATCTATTTATAGAGCACATGTATGTCATTTTAATCATTATCTGTGATATTTACGAATAATATTTCAAATGTTTTATATATTTATAAGTTCGAAATTTTAAACATGCTATTGACCAAATCTTTGCAAGCTATTTAATTATATACAGTGCCAAATTTTACCACCAATTACAAATATTTATTTTTAAAAGTAGGACTTACTTAAGAATGGTAATATACTTGTAACTATTTGCTGTAATGGGACCAATTCCAACAACAGATTTCAGAAAAAACAAACAAGCGAATACGTCAAATGACATTCTTTGGATGAGTCAAATAATTGACAATATGGTTTTCGATAATACCATCACTCTGTGTGATCCCACAGATCCTGGATCTTATGAATCTGGTTGCTTGCAGAAAAATCTAAGCTTTGAAGATCCAATATTGACTGTTCCAAATGAAACTGAAGCATATTTTGATTGGAGTATCATGGGTGAACGGCAGGATCCGTACGCCATACCAATGACAATAGTTTACACCATTATCTTTCTCACTGGCATCATTGGAAATGTTTGTACGTGCATAGTTATCTCCAAAAATCGTTACATGCACACTGCAACCAATTATTATTTATTCAGCTTGGCAGTAAGTGACTTGCTCTTGCTTATACTTGGATTACCACAAGATATAAATCATCTTTGGTCCAAATACCCTTATTTGTTCGGTGAAGTATTTTGCATTATTCGTGGCTGGTCTTCAGAAACATCTACGAATGCATCGATTTTGACCATAACAGCTTTCACCGTGGAAAGATATTTAGCTATATGTCATCCTCTGAAAGCCCACACTATGTCTAGGCTATCCAGAGCCATTAAGTTCATTATTGTCATCTGGATATGTTCTGCTTTGGCAGCCATCACCATGGGATATCAACTGGGCATAATTTACGAGCAAGATAACTTGGGAAATGACATACTAGAAACAGCTACCTGCTCAGTAAAACGCGCTTTAAATCACTCCTTTGAATGGTCAACCGCTTTGTTTTTCTTTATGCCTGGAACTATTCTATGCATCTTGTATGCTTTGATTGGACTGCAATTGAAGAGATCATCAGAAATGGGTCGTAAGCACGACAGTCGATCAAAGACTTCAAACATCAACGGATCTTCGAAATTACAAGGCAAAGTTCTGAATAATCAAGGAAGATCTGTCAGTCGCAAAAGCTCCTCGGCATCTCGGAAAGACGTCATTAAAATGCTTGGTAAGTGAACAAATTCTTTATGTTCTCTACCGTATAAAATTAATTACAAATTCATTAAATATTATAGGCATTTGATGAGTGTTATTATATATTTATCAAGCAAATTGATTCATTTATAAATTGCAAACGCATTACTGTTTTACTGCATTTAAAACTTTTAATGAGATTCTTATAAAAATTAAGTATAGTTTAATTATTGATTGGTATTTGTAAGATGTTGTTTGAGAATTTGGAGTAATGTGACAGATTCAAGTTATACATGTTTCAGGTTATTATATTTTTAATTTATGGTAATGTGCAAGACATATATGTTTAAAAAGTAATGGCTTCTCCACATACTCAAATGATGATGTTTCAACCTGTTATTTCAAGTGTCAAATTTCTGAAATATTTCAACCAATAAATCATGTAATTTCTGTACCTTAAATTTTTAATGCAGAATTTTAAACATATTATTTCAGTTTTACAGTACATAAATATGTGATCAAAGAATTCATTACATTTCATAAGAATTGTGCTACGTTAATGGAATTTGTAAGAGGTTATTTCTGTGGATCTACGGTTTTCATGCTTAAAGATCATTTATTTATTTTACAATCTCTTCCGAAAAAAAAAATAGGTATTGTTTCCCAATCATAAATTTTTAGAAATACAGTGACTAGAATTTCTTTTAATCCATTTTCATTTTATAAATTCAGATATAGTGTAATTTTTTACAATCATTGTATGAGAAATTTTAGGTGTGAAATATTTATGCAACAAATGTCTTTTAAATCACTTTTAAATCTCTGAAAATAGCAAAAATATTTTAAGTATTTTTTTTTATTATATTATTAGAGCATCAATCTTTACAAATCCTTCCAATCATATATATAAATATGCAGAATTGTACATCGAAACGAATGATATTGTCCGATATTTCTAAAACGAAGTAGAATGAATGAAGTAGTATTTCAAGTAGAATGACTCACAAATAAAGTTACTACATTTTTATGAATTTATTTGTTTCGTGTAGGGTATGAAAATTTACACAAAATGGTAAAAATAATTATATTATAATAGACTTCATAACATACTTGTTGCATTTAAACATTAGAAGAAGCTTATTTATTAAAAATAAAATGTCCGCTTTAACTCAATATATACGGTTTTTTTTAATAAAAAGAAATTTGATTTTAGACATATTTTGCGACGAATTTGATTTGGTATTCGAATATTTGGTTTTTGTGTTAAATATTGCTTTGCATTAAAATGTAACTTTTCATG
>BMAW01056649.1:222579-270344 GCA_019974015.1 Nephila pilipes
TCGGTATGCTTCCGTTCAGTTACGTATTGCTTTGTTCTCATGTATGGCTACATGCAGTAAATCTATAACAGTCCGTGCTTTCATATATGTCATTCTTTAACAATATAAATTGTTTTTAAGGAATGTAAACCTTTAGTTATCTCACATTGTTCTAAAATAAATAAAAAGTTCTTCTTTTACAAAACTGGCATTGGATTTGTGACAAATAAAACTACAAAAATACCAAAACTACGTTTTGACATTTTTAAATAACAATACTTGTTTTGAATATAGAATTTTATTTTTACATATTTTAAACAAATAGTTAAATAAAAACTCTGTCAGAAACTTGTTTTAAAGTACTTAAACATTTAAAGTTCATTCAGTTGATTTATATGTGTATATATATATATATATATATATATATATATATATATATATATATATATATATATATATATATTATATATATGTGTGTGTGTGTGTGTGTGTAACATGTTGTATTGTATATAATTGTGTGTGTGTGTGTGTGTGTGTGTGTGTGTGTGTGTGATTGTTAACAGACCTAAATTGTATCATTTAGTTATAAATTAAATCTCATAAGCCTACGGTATTCTTTTAATGATAGTTTAAAGTATTTATTCAGGTAAGATCACATTCTAATACTTAGACTTCAGATTGTATGATATCGTGTATATTGTATCTTCAGATTGTATGATTGTATCTCGTTTTAATGTGTTATTATCATTAACAAAAAATCCCTTATCACTGTAGAATTATAATTTGCTGTAGGATTATAATTTGTTAATAAAAGCGTTATAGAATTATAATTTGTTACTTCTAGTAAAGATTTCAAGGGATAATTCAGTCCTTATTTTGAATATTTAAGTATAGTAGTAATTTTGATATTACATTTAATTTATTATTATTCTAAATATATTTTTCTTTAGGATTAATTACTAGTAATAAATATTATTCATTTCGAATCAACAGGATGTGAGGCCCTATCCTAAGAAATGTGATTGAGTTGAGAGGAAGTTATAGAGAGATATTATTTTTTGTACATAATCTTACGATTCGATTTTTTTAAGTTTATTTTTGCTTTAACGGTGCTAAATAGTTTTCGATACTAATAAAAGTTCGTTATTCTTTAAATGGAATTGATTTACCTGTAGGTGATATTAATTAAATTATGAAGATGTCAGATTAATGAGGATTACCCAAAACTATTTGTTAAGCATTTTAAGAAATGCTGAGCAAAGTTGAATAAGACCTGAAATCAACCAGAGTAACTTTATAACTTACACAATGAAATATTATCAGTACATTTCTGAACACTATGTGAGCCAATTTGGTTCTAAGGTTGTAATTAAAAAAAACTCACACTGATACATAAAAAGAGAAATGTAGCAAAACATTGTTGTAAGATTTTTTTTTTTTGCTTTCGAATAAATGTTAAGAAAACCAAAGAAGTTTTTTTTATGCTTTATATATATATATATATATATATATATATATATATATATATATATATATAACGTAATTATAATCTAATATTATAATTTAATTGAGTCAGAGAAATAAATTATTCAAACAGAAATTTTTCTTTAACAATTAACATCACTGTAATGAAATTTTGCTGTAACAATTATCTTTCATTATTTTATGGTTAAAATTACTTTTTTTTATTTTGCTTTTCACTATTATCATATAGAAATAGCAAATACCGTCTGATGCATTTTATTTTTGAAAAGAAAGTATGCGAAAATCTTCTGTTTTCATCTTTATTTTGGTGATGAGTCATTAGCAATATCGTATACTACCTTTAATGGTGAAGTTTGCTGAAGTTGATTACTAGATCATTATTCGATATTATTGACCTTTAATTTAACAAATATACTATGAAACAAATAACCATTAAGAAAAAGTAAAATACTTTTATAATTATATTTTTGTTGCCACTGTAAGAAAATGCTCAATATAAAACTTAGATGTCTTTTACCAATTACGTTGCATTAAATTATATAGCATCACGTAATAATATATTTAAATATTACTTTAAAAATGTAACTTATGATCAAAGAATAAGACATGTATGTAAAGTGCTGCTTAGTATACATGAAACAGATATGTCATAATCTCCTTAACTAATCCACTATTTAATCGAACCAAGTTCAAATCGGCCTCAATTTGTATCGATGTTCCAATAATCAAATACTTTATATGAGATTCAAAAATTGTTAAGTCGAATTAGAAAGTGACATATGAAATGAGTGAATGGCAAATAAAGTCCGGGATGAAATATTGATTTATCCGTTCTGTTGAAACTTCACAACTCAGCTTTCGTCTTTAATGTACGATCGAACCAGAAAAAAATTTGGTATGGAAACTAGGAAACTAGGAAAAAACGAATAGGGAGAATGTGACAAAACCTAACGAATTTAATGCGTTTAAATATTTTATACATTTAGAAAATTTAAACATAACTCTTCGTAAGATAAATTTCTTAAGAAATTTCATAATTCTATTTTCCTTTGTTCACATTTCTGTCTTTCTCAATAGTTTCTTCTGAAAGGATGAGGATAAAAAATAATTACACTCCACAACTAAATAATGTGGTTAAATATTTTATATCTTTAGGAAATTTAAACATAACTTTACGTAAGATAAATTTCTTAAGAAATTTCATAATACTATTTTCCTTTGTTTACATTTTTGTCATTCGCAATAGTTTCTTCTGAAAGGATGAGGATCAAAAATAATAACACTCCACTTCTAAATAAACATTTTCAAACTGTTCTTAAATATATACATATACTATATTACAATCTCATCATTTTTTAAAGTACTTAAGGTTATTCACCCTTTGAAAATTCGTATTTAGGTTGCATACCTCGTTCCCTTCTCTTTGGAGTGTGTCTGCCGTAAAACACAACAAACCACTACTTCCTTCACATTTTACCGCTTATAAAGCTATCCCTACAGGCGGGCTCTAGAAATATATAATTTAAATTTAATATTTTAGCACCCAGATTTATTGAAGACATTTTATAAATGAAACAACGAACTTTTAATCATTAATTAAAAAATTTTTGAGTATTTATAAATAATGAAATTCAGGTCATTTACAAGTGAGTAGCATCAGCAAAAAATGCATCTCATTCGAACTGGTGAATGTGAATAAATTCTAAAACACTTGTCAATTTTCTGTTATTAAATAATTTTAATTAAAAACGTAAAAAGTAGAACCGAAAGTGAAATGTAAATTTAATTTTGCAGAAGCATGACCGTCTTAAGTAAAAATAGTAATGATATTTTTTTTATTTTGAGGGTTTTCGTATTTTGGCTTAAAACAGTTCTTTTTAGAATTGATTGAGAGTATTAAAAATTAATTTCTGAAACATTAATTTGTCTGCGAAAAATTAATAGAAAAAGTTTTCTTATAAATTAAGTTGTTGATTTTCATGATGAATTTTGTAGAATATGGCACTCTCTCAGTTCCTTTCTTTTTGCATTTGGTGACTTTGTCTAGACTTTGGGTTCAATTACTTAACAATATAAATCTTGAAAACCTACTCCTACATACTTTATGACCCAATTTCTCATTTGCTTCCCTACGGTAAAATGTATCTCAATTTCGAAAAATAAGTTTTCTACATTTGCGATATTTATTACTCTGCAAATCATTAATCAATCTTTCATTTTTAATATTTTAATTTAGTTTATCTATTTGCAGTACAGCTTATAAATCATAGCATTACATATACATTTAATTCTTTTAAAATAAGTTTTGGTTAAATTCCGTGGGATTTAACATATTTCTTGATTTTAATGGAGTATTTTTATAGTTGGTATTAATTAAAAAATAAATATATGTGAATATGTAAGAAATTTATTTCTTGGATATGTGACTAAGAGTTTGTAGTAAAATATGATGTCTGATTAACTTTCCACTAATTTTGAGGAAATGTTTAAAGGATACAAATTTATACTTCTTAAAACATTCTGAATTTTATGTTGCTAATGTACAATAATTTCAAGTTTTAAATTTAATACGTATATCAAATGATCATAACACTATCATTCTCAAAATTATTCTCAGATAATTGAAATAAAATCACAAAACAGTACTAGTGAGAAAATTTTATAACCCGGTACTTTAATTTGCCCCAAGAGGTAAAAAAGTTGTATTGGGAGAGTATTGAAAAGTTTTAAGAATACGCTAATTTTTACCATATCTGAAAGTAATCACGTAGTTAAATATCATTTAATACATATGAAAAAATATTTTACTTCGAGTAAATATGAAATTATCTTCCGGTTTTAATAATTGTTGAAAACAAGACAAATATTATCTACAAATGAATCGCAATTGATTATTTTATTCAATTTGATGCAATCATAAGATATTCCATACATATTATATTTACAATAGCTAAGAGTTTTTGTTTTAGTACTTGCTTTGTCATTTAATACATATAATTTCATAAATACCTTAATGAAAAAAAGTATAATTTTTTATTATGTTATATGTTTACTTTGTAACAGTTTTTTTTTTATAATTTCATCGGTGTATTGATGAAAATAGTATTAGCAATTTGAGTTTCGATTACAAAAAATATAAGTTTCAACTCTTTTGAAATCACAAGCTTTATAAGAAGTGTTGGAACAAAAAGATGATTCAGTCGATAGTTAACGATGTCTCTCCTCCAGATGTTGCCAGAATAGAAGAAAAACTTAGTTCGATGTAATGGATATTTTAAAGGGTTAATGCAATACAACAAATCTTTGGTGAAGTTTGTTTCTCTAGACTTTTTGTTGTAGGTTATTGTATTATTTTTCGGGATACTGCTCTCTCTCACACACACACATCCAAAACAATTTTGTAAGTCTTCTAGGTCATGTGTATCACAAGAACAAGTTTCGTATCGTGACATTTATTGTACTGTGAAATATCTAAAATGATGCCAAGATATATTATTCTGTGTTCCGTGGAATTAATTTGCCTGTTTAAAATTAAATTTTACGTGTGTACAAAACCCAATTATTTGCTTTATTTATTCAGTAGTTTTTGTTTTTAATTAAATATGATTGTTTCAGTATGAGTGAACTTCACGTATAAGATTATTTAAAGAAGTAGAGTTATATCATTATGTTTATATTTAACAATATTTTTGCTTATTTTATTTATATGCTAAGATTTTGAGAAATTATTTAATCCAAGATGTTTGAGTTCAGAAAGATTTTCTTGATAATAACCTTTGTGTTAATCTTTCTTACATTTTTATTTGAAAAAAACCCCATTTTATTTGTAAAATTATGTATAATTACTGATATGTATCCACTCATATATATATGAATATTATGAGTGGATACATATTATTAAATTATTAAATTATTTTAATGAATGTAAAGGCCTTCGCAATGCTTCACATATTGGGTGCTTAAGTATTCCTGAACTATTGAAGAAAGTAAAGTATTTCAGATTTTCATAAATTTATATGAAGGTCAATAAATTTTTAATAAATATTTTTACACGGTTTTATAATTAAAACTATTTGAATCTTATTAGAGTAAATCATATCATAAATTAAATATCTCTGATGCATAATAACCTATTTTCTAATATAACTTATTTTAAAAGTTTCAGACTAAATGCATTGTTTAAAAATAGTAAGCGAGCTGTTTAAGTGATATTAAAAGGTTATTTTGCACATCATAGTTAACGTATAATAAAGCTTTTCTTCTAAATATGTATTTTTATAAATTATGGGAAACTGCTTACATAGCGTAGAAAATTTATGCAAAATAATAAATATTGTCTATACAGTAAATTAAAAACATTACATTTACCCAAGTTTAGAGTTTATCGTCAGACATCAACATGTTTTCGCCTCAGTTCTCAATGGAATTTAATGCATTTCAATTTGTTCAGTTTTATTTTTCTTATTTTTTAAGTTTTGATAATTTCATATTTAAATTTACACAATTGTTCGGTAGTCTTAAAATATATTAGCTATTATAATATATGGAAAAAATAGTTCTTTGAACTCTCAATGAATATCTGCTTGATCTTTAGCTTAAAAATTCTTGATGCTTAGAAACAGTGATATTGTAAAAAATGTTTACGTAACACGAATTAAATATCTAGGAAGTTTTGATTTGAAATAAATATTTAATACTTAAGACATTTTATATTTTGAAAATTCATAATATAGTTCCAGTATAAAAGGAAGAGAAAATGCCATTCTCCAACTATCAGTTTCGTTTCATTACAGCGTATCAACAAGTCTAAATTTATATGTATTTATAACAAAAGAAATCAACAGAAGAAGTAACAGATAACAGATCCAGCAATTATAGATATGTCTACTGAGATAATGATAAAGCTCAGTAGCTTTTTTTTCCGGAAATCGACTAGACTGTGCTTCCACTTACAAACAGAGAATTGTGAAAAATTAGGTGACTATTCAGCAACTAATGCAGATATGCGTTCCAGTAATTCCCACACCCACTGTGACAAACAATCAGAAATCAGATAAAACAATCGATCGAATTCAGTATTTGATAAGATATAGTAGTTGACTTTTCAGCGTTTCAATGTATATATTTTTAGCTCTGGTATCTCAAAGACATTTTTTTTTTTTAAATTCCTTTTGGCTTCATCAATGACTGAAATAAATTCTGATATGGAATCGGAAAACAAAATACAAACAATGTATTAGATTCTTAAGGAAAAGATTCTCTTCATCAATGTCAGAAACGTTTACGCCTACTTTTTAATGTGTATTTTAACAAAAAATGAAACACTATTGCTTTTTCTTAGATATATTATTCTCTTATCGATTTATTTTGAAATGACTGGTTTCTGTCGAAGCTATTCGGGTTTTTTTTTTGTTGTCATTGATGTCGAATAAAGAAAAATTGTTTTGATTTTAAATAGAAATTTGCATGAAGAAAAGTACTAAGCAACTTTAACTCAATCTAAGCGATGGAATGATTTTTTGTAGTTCCAAAATGGGAGAAACAATAAAAAAAAATACTTTAACATCACTGCGCGTGTGAAAGAGTTATATAATTTTCCTATTTGTTTCTGTCGCCCGCAAACATGAACTACACCTTTTCATTTCAAATTCTTTTTATAAATGAACATCTTATTATAAGATAAAATTTAAATAGATACTGTAATGAAATCATTTATGAAAGAAGGAAAAGAAAATTTCAATTGTTTTAAAAAAAATATACGTTTCAAAGCTTTGAACCCGCTTATAAAAAATTTTAAGCAAAAATGTTGTGCAACCTAAAATGCAACCCACAAATGTTGTTAATTAAGCAATAAATATTTAATAATATACGATACTAATAGATTCATCAGTTATTTAGTTAAAAAGTCTTCACATACCATTCATTTTGTCAACAAAGTTCGTGAACAAATATCATCCAAACAACAAAATCATCCACATAATCAAGAAATAAACATGAACAAAAGAAAAAAGTGCTTAAGAAAGGATATTTTTTTATAAAACGTTCAGCCAACTCTTACTTTTTGAGACAAAGAGTCAGCTTAAACTTAATATCTTAGGTAATAGGAAATACTATTGTATGTTAAAGGATATAAAGGTAATGAATTTTCCAGAAGGAAATGAAAGATTGGCAAATGAATCGGTAAAATTTGGTAAGCTTACTACTAATGATACCAAAACACTAGTCAAAATTTCTCTTCTTCATGTTCCATGTCAGTATTTATTGCGGATCTATTGATTCTATTTACTTGCATATTTGCGAATTGTATGCTTTTGATATTTTATGCTAGTTGGCATTGTTTTCCCTCCACTTTTGTTTCGAATTAAATTTATCATTTCGTACATTTTACTATTTTTCTTATTTATTTGATGTATAATACTTTGTTTTTTTATTATTATTGCTGGTTTTTTTTTATTATTATTATTATTTTTTTTCCTTTTGTGTCTTATTTCTAGCTACTCAACTACTTTTTATCGCTGTTCCTGCGATTCTTCGGTTTTCTCTTATTATTCGTTTTTGGTACATTTTTTGCTTGATATTTTTTTTACATTTAATTTTGTTTATTTTTTTTTGTAGTCCTTTACATTATTTTTTTCATTGATTAGTTCTGAAGTTTACTTGTTTTGTATTATTAGCTTTTGGTTCCTTTCAGTTTGAGAAATTTTCAGCATTTTTAGTTTTATTTATTTTTGCTTTGTATTTATTTACTTTTCATGATTTCTGATCTCTAATTTATGTAGTATTAGCTATATTTGTCTTTTTGTAATTCAGGAGTATTTCATTCAAATGATTTAAAGATTTTTGTAATTTAAATCAAATGTAACATGTTTCCTTAAACAAATCATTTTTTTTTAAATATAATTTTTAATATTCCGAAAACGGATGTTTAAAAAAACAGTTTTCCTTCAGGATATTTTTTACAAAGCGAATTTTTAAAGAAGTTTTTTTTTTCTCACTTCATAAGTAAATAAAAGGAAAATATATTGTGCTATTTTTACTGCTTCGTCGAATCAACATTTATTCACGAAATATTTCTTTGTCTAACTGTCATTTAGTAATAAATATTGCAAATTCTGAAAAAAAATTTTAAGGGAAAAATAAACATTACCATTTATCCTCTTTGAATAACTAGAATGCTTAAGACATTCTTAAAATCTTTGTTTAATTTAACATACTTGACTGAAAATATAAAGCTTTTTCAAATAATTGTTACTGTTTTTTTTTTTCTTTTAAGTTATAAGTTTGTTGCGTCATACGACAAGGTTTTACACTTTTTGAATTACTACTATTGCTTGATTCACAAATTATTTTTTCATTTTTTATGTTATTAAATTATTAAATTTTTTAAATTATTAGCTGTATATATTAATAAAATTATCTTGGTATCAATAATTAAATAAATATTTTCTTACTTACAATTATTTACAAGTAAAAACATTTACAAAAGCCATTTCAAAAGTTAAAAATAAATATTTAAATAGCTATATGTAAGATCCAATGCAAAAGTTATTAATGACTGAAAAAATATTACAAAATATATAAATAATATATAATATATATTTTCGTAAGATTAACAAAAACATTGAAGTAATGCATTATTAATATTAAGACAGCTTAGTTATTTCTGTCCGTCAAATATTTGTATTATTGCATTTGTATACATTCCTAGCAAGAATTGTAACATTTGATTACGATAAGTTTTTTAATTTGAATAGAAACTTATTCTTTTTTGTTCTCAATAGAAATATAAAGATGAAATTAATCTTAGAAACCTTTTTATACGATTAAATAATTTGTTGTAAATTATTAGATATCACACACATTCAAAAAATTCATTCGTTTTTAAGTTAAAGGTTTGCAGATAATTTCATTAAAAAAAGCTCGTACGTCCCTTTTCGGGGAAATATATAGAATTTTACTTAAAGAATGAATTTTATTTTTTAAAATATATTTCTTAAATTTCTGAACACATGTCTATGTTTCAAACAATTTATCGTTTTATAAAAACGCTTTACTCTAAAAAAGAGTACGAAAATGTGCGTTTTTATTCAATTTATTTATTTATGTGGAACTCTATACAAGCGCAGGTGAAATTCTTTTCTTTTTTTTTTTTATTATTTTTCAAGACAGAATGAATATGAATGCTATCAATTTTCAAAGAGCCCCTCACTATATAACATACTTACTTTTACGGTTTATTATTTGATCTAGCTATCAAATCCGTTATGGATTCTTTAGGAAACATTGTCATATGCTTTTCTGTAGAGCATTATCTAATTAGCATTAACAAGCAACGTTGCCTTCCTTGTGATTTATTATGGCTTTATTCGCGTAAAAGTTGTTATTTTCTTATGTATATATGGGTTTTTTGTAATTATTTCTATTCTAAATTTACTAAGCATGAAATAGCATGATTTTTCTACCAAACTTTTTAGTTATAAATAATCACTAATTTGAGGTAGAATACTTAAGGAAATTTAAAATTGGATTTGATGCGAAAAAGCTAACATTACAGAATTTATTAGATTTCCCTGTAGCTTAGAAAACAAAAAAGAACTCTTAAATTAGCAATATTTATGTATTTTCTATAGCTCAATAATTATAAATTATAAATATTGATAATATACCTAGATTTAACTTACCGAAGCCTAATCTTTTTATTTAAGAAAAAAGCAGATTTATTTTTTGCATATGATCATTTCAGCTAAATTATTAATTATAAATATGATTATAAAATACAGTGCATTTTTTTCTTTATAAATGTAGATATAATAAGAAATATATATTCGCATCTCTATTATAGTTATTGAGTTTTGTGAATTAAGAAAGCTTGATCAAAAAAAATTCATTAATTTAACTATTCTTGCATATTAGGATTTATTATTATTATTTTATTCATTTTAGAACTGATTCAGTTTCATCTAAACCTTTTATGTCCCTCTGGATTTCATAGGAAATAATTCTCATCAAATGCAATATATGTTTTTATTTAATTATAAATATGTCGGCGTCATCTTAGACAAGTTTTTATAAGGGTGTTTCTTCAAATGCACTGCTTTTTGTTGTACATATTCCAAGAACTCATTCTATTTAAAATTTCATTTCCAAAAAATTGTTGCAAACATATTTTATTATTTAATCTTGACAATAATCTTATATTTTCGTGTTTTAATAAAATTCAAGTGACTGGACTTTTAATTTTTTTTCTTTATTTGCAATCAAACATTTGAACTTGATTTTTAAATTTTATTCCACCTATTCGCATAATGAGCTCACTGTAGCCTGGGGGTCGTGGGTCATGGACCGGCAACCGGCTTGTCAACTCGTGGGTTAGAGACTTGATGCCATTGAAGACCCACTTGTAGTAAAGCTGTTGCACGTTAAATTTGTTGAAGTCTAACTCCTGCCATTGGTATAGTGTGGAAGTTTGGAGAGGAAAGTGCCAGTTCAGATGTAGTCCACGGTTATCCAATGTTTCGCCCAAATGACCAAGGCTCAAAATTACGAGGTCCATCACAAATAACCCTTGTGTTGCTTCTCAGTACGACATTAAATAAACAATCATGTTGGACTCCGTTGTCATCGATTATGTGATATTTAAAGTATGAACTTTAAATTCACTGTCACCACACCTCTCAGGAGCTTCGCTTCTTTAGAATAAGTACGGGCATCAAGACCCCAAGTCATCCTAATGATCTTTTTCTTTTTCATTGAATGTACTGTCTTTGGTAAATACGGGTGACGCATCCCTAGTATACGAGAGCGATTCGTCTCCATTTTCAACCACCCTGCCAACATAGTTTTATTTTTTTTTCCATTTTTGTCAAATTTCTGGATCACTATTACACCTAATTTGGTGCACCACAGACACATCCGGCTCTTGCTCCATTAAACTTCACCATCACTCACACCACTGCCATTTCTATACTTGCTTGTTTTACTTACTTGATCTCCTTTGTATTAACTGATACGTATGTTTATCACTGCAACTTCTTCTAACAGACAGAAAAAGAGGGGGAAAAACACAAAACGAGAAACTAGTGAATTTTGTGATACAGATGCCCCGGGACAACCCACATGTTTATAAGTAGTTGTATCTAAAAATATCCTACTATGATAACTTACAATGCATAAAATTTTCTCTTAGTTGAGAATTTGCAAACTTGAACTTGTTTTACATAATGTATCTAAGGAATAAATATTTTGTTTCAAATTATGAGGCTCAAAATTATGAAGTCCGGATGCCAATAGCCCTCGTGTTATTTCTCAGCTCGATATTAATAAAACAATAAAAATCACATCTTGATCGCTTTTTATGTTTTTTTCCAGAATTTACTATGATACACTTTCAAGTGAATGTTTGAGATGAAATAAATCCATCTTCATGAAATAAGAGTTGCTGTGTTTTGAGTATAAATCATCGTATACGTTTAAAAAAGTCTACTGATAGTCGGTAAGCTAAACTTACGAAAAAAATCTAGATGAAATAAGATTAAAGTTTATTCACCCAAAAGTACTCAATGAAAACAATTAAAGTCTTATATTGTCTCTTCCATCCATGTCTTTTATCTGAGAGATCCAATTTCATTCAGAAAGATTTTTATTCTGAAGGCTTTGCACTGATAATTACAACACCCACTCTTAAGTATAATTCACTGATCTGATTACTAACTTGATAGTATACAAGGCAATTGATTGTTAATTTAAATGCAAACTTGAGTGTATAGAACACGATAGTAATATGTGTCATTGTTCCAAGAATGGTACAAATTCTAACTGACTAACGTAATGGCAATTTTAAGATTAATATCAAAGTTTTTAATGATTGTTGTACATGGGACCTTACTTTTCTAAACCATCAACAATGGTGTTCTGAATGAATTAAATTTTTAAAAAGAAACTCTTTAAGTTTTTTAAACATGCTCTTGTCAGAATTAAATTCGAATGTGAAATAAAATAATATGTCTTTCAAATACAGCAACAGTTTCATTTTAACTATTTTTGGAATGTTTCTATATTAGCTTTATGTATTCATCTTAAGCCTCGTGTTATGGTTGCCATTGTTGTTTATAATGCCATCAGGTAGTATTTTAGAGAGAGAGAAATATCGAATACATTCCTCATATATACATCTCTTTTTTAGTTTTATATTACTTTGAATAAACTTAAAAATTAAGGTGCAGTTCTGCAGCAAACTTTATTTTTATCAATAGTATTATGGTGGTAGTTTTGCCTTTCATTGAAATGAACTGGAATTCATAGAATTCCTTATATATTACATTTGAATGAAATCAGTAATCATTCTCAAAATGTTCCAGAACAATCATTAAAACTTTAAAAAGTGTTAGTATTCGAATAGAAATGCTGCATTAGATATGGTTTAGCTCATTCTTTATTTATGTATAAAAAAAGAAGTAGTACACACTAAAAATGAAAATACTTATTTAAGGAAACAAAATATATTCATTCAGAGCTTTCCGAATTTCCTAATGAGGTCTCAATGCGTTTCATTCCTAATTAGAATACTATAATCTAATATTTTTATAGAAAGTTTTATATTTATTTTTCTTTAATACTGAACTTAGATATCACAGTTTTTAAGTAATGAAGTTAAAGTAATTACAAATGAATTTTTACTTTAAACTATTTCAAGAAAGAAATATTATGAAATAAAAGAAAAGCATTCATTAAAGAAAAAATATTTTCTTAAACGTGTTCGATACACATAATTTTATTTTTAAAATAGTTTATTGTGAACTCTAACGAAACGAGTATTCGTTACCTAACTTATTTGATTAAATTGTTCGGAAGAAGAAGCATAATGTATTCTTTACTCTAAATACAATAATTTTGGGGGAAATTCATGAATAAAAGAACAAGTTTTGTTAATACTTTTATTAAGAATAAAATACAGCAATAAGCATAAATTAAAAGTTCGTAAATGTGATTCTGTATCAAGCTTCTATGGTTATTAAATCATATTTAATAAATCATAAATAATATTAACATACATCGTAAAATAGAAAATATTTGGTTCATGGAATCCTTATAAAATTCAACGATAAGCTATGCAAAAATGCGAAACGTATTTGCAAACTTTCTTGTTACAGAAAAGACTCGAAAAACAGTATATATTGAATTCAAAATCAGTGTTGTTTTGGTAGACTCAACAGATTTGAATGATGTTTCTTCGAAGATAAACTAATAGCAATGCAAGAATAGAGTCAAATATTTAAGTCGTTGCGACATTCTATCAATAACTCTAAGCAGACATCATCATGAGATCCTTTGACGTTGAACAGCGAATTGTACGTTTGAAAGACTGTGGAAA
Source organism: Nephila pilipes (assembly GCA_019974015.1). Lineage (NCBI taxonomy): Eukaryota > Metazoa > Arthropoda > Arachnida > Araneae > Nephilidae > Nephila > Nephila pilipes. The sequence continues at coordinate 236,414 of BMAW01056649.1, forward strand.
GATCGATATCCAAACTTCTTTGGGTCTATGGAAAGTATGCAACAGGGAATAAAGCAATTTAAAACGAACTATTCTCGACAAAAGCCTGTTAAAATACGAAGTCGTTTATCGGGATAATATCTCTCTCACAGTCTTTAATGCAGATTGCAAAAGACTGTAGAAACACCTTCTGGAGTAAAGACGTTTAATCTGATGTTGTGAACTTTGAAAAAGTTTGGTAAAACTTCACTGCAGTTAAAACTAAAATAATTCTTTCAGAAATGAACTATTGCTTGCAGAGATTTTCACAAATCATAAATCTGTTATAACTTTGATAATAAATTTTATAATTGTTATTATTACTGAGGAAATAAAAACAGGATTCCGTGTTCTTCTACGGAATAAAAGTTCTAATAATCGAATGATTTCTTTATTGCACAGTAAGAATAACTCAATCTAATTAGAATAGCTGAAGTATTTTGCTCTATTTTCAATTTTGAAGAAGTATTTGGGTCTAGATGTTTTATGTTTTTTTTTTTGTTTTTTTGTTTTTTTTTTTTTTTTTGTCTTTTTCTCCTTTTCATTTGAACTTCAATATCATTGCAATATTTAGGTGAAACACTAGCAGCAGCTCCTGTCATGTCGTCTAAACAAACAATATTATTAAATTACGCATTAAATGGCTATTATTATAATCCTTTCTTTAGGAAAAGATTGCTTTCATAACCGTTTCATTAAATTGAATTCTTAAAAAAATCAAATAGATTTATAAATGTTTTAATTAAATCTTAATTTTGTAATACTATTTCAATTCTATTGTTCTGTCTTCGAGAAAGTACTGAACAATAGCTTTAATTTCATAATTGCTTCTAAAATGCTTTAATATATAAGAATTTAATTACTGACTATTCTACTACCAAATATTTCAGATATTTTTGTTAGTTCTTTAATAATTATACTATTATATAAGTTGAAACTAAGGACGTTAGCTTGAGTTATTTATTTTATTACTTCTAGTTTTTCTGTGAAAGTAAACATATATTTCTGATTATCTCGCTATGATGCATACATGTATACAAGAAAATCATCTGAAGTACAAAATTTCCATAAAATTTATTTAATTTTTGTGGATAGTAATATTTATTATCACAAAAGTATAACAAATTACATTTTTTAATAACTTTATATTTCATTTTACAAAAAATTTAACGTGAGTGTAAAAATTAGAATTTCTCTCTCTTGATTATTCTGCTGCATCATATCAAAGGAAACTATTTTCAAATGTATAGATATGGAAGTTAAAAAGAATATAATTCAGAATTTTATCATCCCTGTTTCATTAATTGTGCATAAAAAATTTAAATAAACATAACTTGAAAAAGGTGGTGCTGGGGAATTAGTTCCATGTAATAATTTTACCCCAAACTGCTTACATTATGAAAGGTGAAATCAAAAGAAGTTTGATATAGATAATTACAAATGATGTAAATATGTGCGCAATAATGTGTTTATCACTTAACTAACAAAAGCTTGATACCATAATGCGCAAATTAGGTTCATATAAAATTATTGTCATACAATTTAAAATAAAAAATAAAGAAACTTTTCTAAGAATAAATTCTGAAATTAGTGTTAAGAAATGAAAAAGTTATCAATTTTGAGATAATAATTACGGGGTGTGGATATTAAATAACAAGAATGACATTGTAAAACATTTTTATTTTTATTTCATACACATTTACTAATTATCACCTTCCGTATACACCCCTCCTCAATCCCTACAACTCTCCATTCAAATCTTAGCCTAGTGGTCATGGCTTCGGATTCACGGTTTTCGTTCGGTTGCGTGTTCGATCATTGGCCATTAAAGACCCGCCGTGTTCCCAGGGTTGAAGCACGTTAATTCTGTCGGGGCCCAAATTTATCCCATTGGCGTTGTGTGGAAAATAAGAGAGGGGGTGCCTGCTCAGGTGTCGTCCTCGTCACTTGACCGAGGTTTAAAATTACGAGGTCCGTAACCAAAGCCCTAGTGTTTCTCCTAGTTAGACGTTAATAAAACTAAACTAAAAAAATCGAAAGATCCAAAAAAAATCGTAAATCTTCTATCAACTGCTTCAGGCATTCAATTTACCCAAGCTTCAATAGGTTCAATGAAGTGCAATGAAGCAATAGCTTCAATGTACCCAAATAGTGTTCCTTTTAATGCAGATTTCACCTTAAAAACATATTGATGTCGCAAAGCGCAATATCCAGTGAATAAGATAGATAGTCTAACACTGCGATGCAGGATTTTGTTAGAAACCTCTTGAGAGGCAATACGGAATGACTTGTCCTTCCACAATTAGGATCGTCTTTTCTTTATTCTCTCACAGGATTTAGCAAGAACGTGAAGGTAGAAATGTTGATTTATTAGTTTGACCTTCTGGAGCCCAGTGAAGGTACACAATCCCATGGATATCGAGAAAAAAGACAATCTTGATTTTTTTTCCCTTGCTCTTGGTGAAGATGGGCTGTTCCAGTGCAGAGTGCCGTTTCATGATCACAAATAAAAATCACGATTTGTCTCAAATTATTATCCTTTCGAATAAGTTTGGATCATTTTCAATGGCATTCTAAGAGTCAGAACAAACCTTTTTGCGAACTTCTTGTTGTTTATATATGTGAGAAAATTTTGCACACACTTTTTGCATGTAAGAAATATTATGTAAAGTTTATCGCACGGACTATTTGTCAATTCCTAGAGTATCAGCAATCACCCGAATACTCAACTGACAATTAGATTGCACCAGATTATCCATTTTTTTCGGTATTGTCATCCGTTTTCGACGTGAAAGAGTGACCCGGGCGTGAATCCTTTTCAACGTCTTCTCAACCATCTAAAAAATGCTTAAAACACTCAAACAAAACATGCACGAGATAAGCATTCATTGACATATACTTCTATTTATAAATTATAAGATATTTCCAAGTTTCATGTGAAAATTCACAATAATTCTTTGCTCCATTGTTGCATTTATAATTTTTCCAAGTAAACAAAAATGTAACACTGATGCAAACGAATGCTATAGCTATACGTATTTATTTTCAGAAGCGTTGGAGTTTGGCGCATGCGTATTTCTTCTGTAGCAGCGACAGTCTCGTTATTTAATATCCACACCAGCATGCAAATTGCAGTATTTATTAAAATACAAATGGTGCTTAAAATAAGAGACATGATTTATTCAAATATTAATTTCCTTCCGTCGAATTTAAGATGGAAATTGTCAATGAATCTAAGCTTATGGTAAAATATTTATGAAGGAATTTAGGGAAAGAATTTTCTAACGTCATGATACTTATTTTGTAAAGATTGTGGAAAGAGGAAAGCAAACAAAAAAAAAATATCAACAGAATTTTGATATGGTTTTAGAAAACTACACGACTTATTTCATTATTTTATTTCTGAACATTTTTTCTACTTCAAGTGTTGTTAAACATTCCTCCTGTATTAGATAAAATAATAATTAAAAACTATCAAGTAACCAAAGGAAGATTTTTTTTTCAAATGCAGCTGTACATATTCTTCGATCTACTCCATTTCCCAAATATTTAACAATTTGTTCAATTCTATTTATATTTATATGTGCATTATAGTAAAAAAACAAAGGGGGGGAAACAATATTTTTTTTAGTTCCATACGTTTCATCGATAGATTAAAAAAAAATTCCAAAATATACAAATATTGCCGAATACATATTTCTAATTTTTTTTTGTATTTGATTTCTGTATTAAATTTTAAATTTTCAAAATGAAGAAATTCTATATAGAATAGTATTCCAGTTTGCAAAGGAAATCAGAAAAACATTTTGATAGTGAAACTTAAGTCAGTGACATCTTCCATTGAACTATCTATACAACTTCAAGTCAAATTTTAAAATTAGAAATCTATCCACCTTTCATAATGGTATGCAGGAGATTTTCTACATTGTTGCTAAAATTATCATGTTATTACAACACAGGAAAGGGATTCTTTTGTTTGTTGGTAACCTCAATAAATTATCATCATTTACAACTAATACGTGTGAATAATGATAATAAATAGTAACTTCAAAGAAAACTGTACTAAAATTACAACAAAATATTGTTCCAGAAAAACAATGCAGGAATTAGAAAATTTCAAACTCGAAACATTTTATTTCTCATACTTAAACTATGTTTTTTTCATATCTTGTATTAGTGTATTCAAGCAGAAATTTTGCATACACTTTTGAGTTTATTTTTGAAAACGATGCCATTTGTGACGGGAAATTTAAATTTGTTTATGAGTTATGGGTACGTGTTATGCAAAATAAAAATAAAATCTATAATATTTTCTATTTTATTCACATTATGACTACAAATTTAATTTTTTGTTATGCTTGTAGATATTTACTTGAAACTCTTAATTTAATATTATTACTTTATTTCTCTATTTTTTGCAATCATTAGGATATATTTCCTATAAATTATTTTATTTGAAAATTTTATTAACTATCAAATATACAATAGAATTGGCGGGTTAAAGTACAACGCCATTTTGTAAGAAATCAAATATTATAGAGAGATGTGTATGTAGTTTGTCAGATAGTAAATGGCTTATTAATAATCCGTGTCATATAATAGCTGAAACTGTGTTCATTTGCCCTGAAATAGGTGTTTAATAATTTAATTAAAATAACCTATTTTAATATATTTATCGAATTTATACATCTTCGGTTTTTTTTGAGTTATGATTTTTACCTAATTTCGTTATAAAGTAATTCATTAAGTGTAATAACTTGGACCCATAAATATGATTAATCATACATTTCCATCCAAAGCCAGAAACAACATTTTAAATTAATTTATTTCTATTTTTGACTCTTTTTTTCTGTTTCTAATTGTTCTCTTGATTCTTAGTTCTTAAGTTTTAATGGAATTGATATTCTTTTTATAATTACTCAGTACTTAATTGGTTTTCAATTTCTTACGAATTATTTGTATTTATATAATAATTTTTAGTTCTAATTTTATTATATTTTTATTATTGCAATAGTTATGCAATTTATTGTTAGCTCAAATATATATACACATATGTATATGTTCTCAAATATATATACATATATCTCGGAGTCTTATTACAGCATGAACATGTCTGTACACGATAAAAAAAAAACTATGTAACTTCTCTATAGATTTATTTACGATACGGACTCTGCTTATAAAAATTTAATTTGAATACGTATTTCTTAGTTTTATTTTTCACTGTTGTTCAAAAGGCTTTTGTTTGTGCCTTTGTTTGTTAAATTTCGAGTAAATACATCCACTTCACTATAATGAAGCTCTATTTACATCCTCTTTAAACGAAACAAAGCATTTCAGTACAACAAGAAATAATTTGCACACTGTAAAGTAGGATTTAGAAGTAAATAATTATTTCATTAGAGGAAAACAGCAGATACATTTTCAGAATCTGCTTCTTTTTTATTTGTACTTAATAATAAAATATTTTGTTGAACCTCTGAAGTATTGACAATTGATTCAATGCATTCATTGTAAGAGTTTGTAGTTGAAGCCTTTTTCAGTAATGTCAAATTACATATCCAAATTTATAAATAGAAATATTTTAGATAAAAGTGGAGATATGCAGATATATTTGTTTCTAAAGTCTTAACACAAATTGAGAGACTGAATGGATAAGTTAAACAATTTCGTTTTTAAGTAAACGAACGAGTGTTTTTAACAAACTAATTTTAATAAAGATACTCGCATATGCAGTTTTAATAAAGTTATGTGTTTGTCGAAATTTGGAGAAAAAAAAATGCCTCTTTCATAAAGAAAGTACGAAAGAATGATTTCGTTTAAATTGATATTCCTCGAAAAAATGGCAAACAATTTTATTAAAATAACAGATTCGCATTTGAATTTCAAATATGCATTGTCAAGCGCTTGAAAATGAAAACATTTTAAGCAGCTTGAAGTATCAAAACGTTATGTTCTTGTTTCTAAAATTTACCTTTTCAGAAATCGTTGTAAAAATGGTTTTTATTGCATTTTAAGTTTTGAAAACTACCACTTTAAAGAGAAAACTAAATGGCAATTCGTTCCAGAAAAATATTAAACCTGAAATGTCACGAGAAAAGTATTTATTTACTCACTCAGCAAATAGTACCATTCCCAACAAAAATATTATATTTCCTCTTTGATACTAATATATAAAAGCGTTACTGAAAAAAAATAATTAATTTAATGAAATGAAAAGTGAATATTGAAGGGACAAAGTGGTATAAACGCATACTTAGGAACAATAATAATATTCGAGATCTATCTTAAGATAAAGCTTAATTTATAATGAAATATAATAAATTGAAATGATTTTTTTTGTTCAATATTTTAAGAGAGCCATTTTAATATAATTTATTAAATTTTTGAAGACAAAATTATTATATCACATTTGGAAAATTAATTCCTGATTTAAACATGCCGCTTTTTAAGCAATAATGATTGATTTAACTAGTGGTTTAGTTCAATTAATGTAATTGCAACTTATTAAATGAACTTAGTTATTGACAATTGTATTAAAGATGTATATGGGTGAATGCGAAATCTATTTGAGAATTAAAAATATATACATTCTTTAGTTCTTCAACAACATTGCATGTTCTTGAGTTACAGTAACTAAGAGAAGTGCTGTCTGATATCTTTAGCTCATAATTTTCAAAAATGTTTATTTATTTATTAAGGTGCATACCTATAATATTTGTATACACTTGTTTAAAAAATCATTAAAATTAAACCTAAAACTTTAATATGCGACTTATCACACACGCACTGTCTTTTTTACTAAATAGTAATTGCTGGAGTGTACTTTTAAATATCATTCATAAAAATATAAACATTCATTAGTTATGTAATGAAAATTTATAAATCAAACGAAACTTGGGATTCTGATATAACCCTGTAATAGTAGCTTAAAATTTTTCTTCCATTTTATATTATATACATATATATATATATAAAATTCAGCAAAAATTTCTTTTTATCATGGTATCTTATTTATCATAGTTTACTTCAGATTTTGTGAATATCAGTCACTTTTAAGGCAAACAAAGAAAATTCATTTTCATGTTGATTATGAAGTCTTTAGATAAATATAAATCAATATTAATAGGTTTTAAAATAACTGAACATTTAAAAGTGTTTATCTTCATAAATATTTTGTATAAGAATGAGATCACTCTAATTAGACATTTTTTTCGTATTTTTCCTTAAGTGAACGTTAAATATTATTGCAGCGAAAACACAAAATAAGCGAAACTTTTTAAATTTTCTTCCAGATTTGTTATTGTTAGCAACATTGCTGTTTTCTTATAGTTGCTAAGAAAAATATGTGGCTCAATGTAACTAAATAAATTGCGTGGTGAAAGTAAACTTGTTAGGAAAAAAACTCCAAATATTTGCTATTTATAAACAATTATTAGGATGTATTTTTATTATTTAAATGAGTTTACATTTTTATGATTATTATAACGATTTCACTAAGAATTCTGCCCAGTAAGATAGAAATGTATCAATATTTATTTCCATTTTGCAATGAATTTGATTTTTATAAAATATTAGTATCAATATTCTTTGTGATTCGAGGTAATGCGATGTGACAAACAATCGATTTTTAAATTTCTTAAATTAATCAAAACTAAAAGAAACCTCGGTCAAAATTGTATTTTATCAAATTTGTAAGAAACCTTGCTCAACTTTCTAAATCTTATACCAATAGTCGAATTTGTTGCAATTTAGTCAAGTTTGCTCTGTTTGTACAAGACGCTTGATCATGTGAGTGAAAGGATGTGCCCTTACTAGATCATAATGTGAACAACACGTTAATGCCTGAAAATCGCGATTAGATTTTGTTTCTTGTTCTATTCTCAAGAACTTCGAACTGCGAGTAACAGCCCCAAAGCCATTATGTTTCCGATTCCCTCAGGGCTCTGGAACGATTCAATTTTACCACCCCTATAGTAGGGTACATAGCGTTCATCCGGCACTTTCCAACAAACTTCCGTCTTTCAGATTGTTAAATGGTGCAATGTGATTTCCCTCCACATAGCACTCATCACCATTATTCCGGACACTACCACCGTCCAGCTTTATAGTTCTGAAAGCGAAGTTTGGCATTGATCGCAGTAATGTTCGATTTACACCTTCCTACTCGACCGTTGAAGACCAAAGCGTAGAACTTTTGTGAAATGCCTTTGTGATCAGGAATTTTTTCAAGTGCTCTCTACTGATTCGATTCGGCTTTCCTTCAAAACATTTGTGTTGTACTTATCCGACAAGCAACTGGGGAGTATAAAGAATATCCTATCAAATATTCTTTATACTCCCCAATGACGTACACACGTATATTTTTCAGTGATGCAATCTGAAGAGGAATGCAGTATATGTAACAATTCAGAATTTTTGAAAACATTTCTTACTTCAGGAAACAGTTTAACTCTTCATAAACCTTTTTGTTTCATAGAGTTCCTGATTTTTTATTATCAATGGGAAGTTGCAATACCATGACATGATATGGCATATTTGAGTTTATGATCCAGTGGATTTTGCAAATGAAGCATGTAGCATTATTTTTTTAAATGATCATGTCCAAGCACTTATTCGTGAGGTTAACATGTAAATGTCACAGTTGCCCAAAATTTAACATGTCTCCCTACAGAATGTGATTTCAATAATATTCAATAAAATAAACGCGTGGACATTTTATCAATATTTAATGCTTGAATTTAATCTATTAGTTAACTTTAAGAATAGTATAATAATCAATTATTTACAATCTATTGCAAACAATAATTTTAAGGTATCAATAGTTCACTGATAGTTTTAAATTATAGAATAGAAATTATTTGAAAGATCTCCAACACGAGTTTAAATCAATTGCAACAGTTTAGAAAAAGAGGCAGTCATCAGCTACTCAGTTTAAAAAATAAATGTTTATATATGCATCGTATTATATCACTATCATTATTCTGAATTTGACAATCAAGAAGGCGAATCAAACCATCTTGTATTTTAATATTTCGTTACTGAACTTTCTCGAGAAAAGAAGAGAAAAAAAAGAATACAATTAAAATTATTCAAAATCCTTATTAAAATTACACAAACGTACACAAATAACAATAGTAAATAAATTTTATGTATATGTAAATGTGTGTGTATATATATATATATATATATAGAGAGAGAGAGAGAGAGAGATACTATCACAACCCATTAAAATATTTTGTAATTACTTTTTGACGTTTTTGTTGTTGTTTTATATTTGAATATCTAAACTTTCGAAGACATTTCGTATACAGGAGTCAATGAATACGAAAGTAGAGGAAAAGCTATAATTAAAGAACCAGTGCCAATAATATGGCAGTAATGTGAATGATCATACAAATTTCCTAACAATTATTTGAAGAAGAGCAATGACTTAAGCACATAATTACTTTATTGAATTCCTTTCTATTCCACATACTCGCTTTAATCTTTTACGTTTCTTTAGAACTCTAAAGCACTTACGGCAGAATCCTAATTGATCCCACCTTCTCTATTATCGTATTTTCCATGCTTGTTTACTTCTTATCCCGTTTGATCGTAATAACAAAAGAAACACGACGAAAAAGAAAGCACTATACATTTGTACAAGTGCATTATCCTTTGTTCCACTTGCGGTCAACAGCTTTAAGTAATATCCTGAATAAATTGGCTGAACAAGCAGGACTCCCATTGACAAAAACACTTCTGTTTTCTGCTAAAGATACATATAGCTGGTCTTTTTATTCAAAGCAAAGGAAAGGAGATTGGATTTCATTAGGAGCAGAAACGTCCTAAAATTCGGCTCCCGACATGGCGTTGTTTCTTGGGTTGTGTGTCGGACTCCTCGGGTACTTGAGGTTTACTTCAGGAACAAAAGGGTTTCTCAATGAATCTTTCTAATTCAAGATGAATGGAATGTGGGAACAAAGAATGTTTTTGTTTGTTAAGAGAAGCCTTTTAAGAAAGCGTTTTGTCTGCAGAGAGTTTTCACTACCCTTTTTTCTACTTGTAAATTACTCAGTTTTTAAATCTGAACATTTCATTCAATTTGACAGTATATTTGGTGGGAGATCGATAATTCTCACATATTCTATCAAGCCGAAAGGGAAATTAACTATATGTATTTGAGATAAATAGTTCTAAAATAATATTTTATTGAAAATATTCCAATACTTTAACCCTAGATAACTAAATATTCGTCAAATAGTTTAACGACCCCTACAAATTTTTAAAATTGAAAATGGTCCCGTTGCGCCCTCACTACCTCACACACGGTACATTCACAACTAGTAAAATGAATCATTTAATGATTTTAAGCACAGCTGTTTACTTGTTACTTTCCGATATTTGATGCAATAATCGTGTGACAATCGAATGTTTAGTCGAAGAAGTTTACCCCATTCCATCAAATTAAATATTGAAGAAATTTTGGATATTGTAAAGGCCACACACAGAAGACGTGATTAAAAATATTCGATAAACACGTATATCAGTTGTATTTTATGTCCTTCAAAGAAAGGCAGAATGGCAAAAAGTGCGTTTGTAACTTCTGTAATAAGACTATTCGTAGAGAGCAGACTTTTAATATCTACCAAGAATACCAATGTTAATTTTTACCACTTTTTTATTTTTTTTAATTGAGAGGTTTTAGTACTTCTCTTAAGTTACGCTAACTTGTTAGGAATAAATTAAGGAAGTATAAAAATATACTTGTTTTTAAAACGTAGTCTGTGAGTTCAATGGTTAATTACAGAGTAACGCCAATTTAAGTAAAGTTACATGGCTTTTATTTCAAGTTTTATTTTGTAAGTTTTAATTTCAAATAAACATTTTTATTTTCTCAAATAAATAATAAAATACAATATCTAACAAAAATCTAATGAACTACTTTTTAATTGTTTATGTGTCTGAGCCAATTCTAATTTTGGACTATTTTAGTTTGCTGAATAATTAAGGCAATTCCCAAATAGCACTATTTTAGAATTTATATTTAAACCAGAAATTTATTACTTCTTTTATATTTTTCACTCAATAAAATGAATATTCTTATTGATTTATCATAAGGAAAAGGAACTGTAATTGCTAAAAGGAACTTCGAGAATTTACCAACATTTTATAAAGATCTATATTTTACATATAAGAAAATTTCACTGAAGCTAATTTTTGTTTCATCTTACGCATCGGTCAATGACGATCAATTGATAAGAGAAAAAAAGTGCTAAAACTTTCAAAACTACATTTAAAACATTCCATAAAAAGTCCATACATTAAATTTCAAATCAACAATTTATATGTTATTATGTAGTACTTAATATCACGAATTGCAAAATACTACTCCAGAGAAAAATGCTAAAATAAATTTTAATAGATGTTACTAAATACCTCTGAGTGATACGAAAAGTCGTTCAAAAGGTTCTTGTATTTGCAGACAAATCGAATCATTAAGGTTAATTGTTGTTTCCATTGGGTGCTGCCATCTGTTAAATAAAAGGGAAACAATTTGATATTGATTCAAAAGTTAGCTGCGATTTGGCAGTCATTTGCTGTCAAATCACAATTCGATTGCTGCAACGTTGAGTTATCAATGTCATTATTCGTCCAGTTTTCACCGTCGGTGACTTTTGGATTCATGTACCGGAAATCAAGCAATATTTAAAATGCTGTGTTGCTTGCGGTGAATGTTCTCAAAAAAAGATGAAGATTCTCTCATTGGCCGGATAAGTTATGACGAAGAAAGGTGTCATGATCATGAAAACTAATAACTGAGACTTAGACAGCGGTCTAGTGAGTCATGATGCGTACTCAAAACAGTTTTCAGTGTTACGAGCACCATCTCTTGAAATTTTTATGGACTTTCGCATAAAATGATTTCTTGCTCGAATTGTAGACCAATGGTTACATTTTCGAATGCTTTACCTTAATTAGCTGCTTTGCTTTGAATTCTAGCGAAAATAGATCTATTTAAATTTTGAATAGCCACCATTATTAAAAGAAAAAAACATTCTTTATTAGATAAGTAGCTCCCATGTATGCTTCTCTAATGTGCTATTGAACTATCAGGATATTGCAAAGCTTTTTGCCCCTTTTTAGTAGATGTCATATTTTATTTAGATTTATATCAAAAGTTTTCAGAAGGTAAATTTTTTATTTAGATTTTTCAAAATTTTAGAACCTTCGATGCTGGTATTTTTTTTAGTAGTTTATCAATACTTTTTGTTTTGATAAAAGAAAAAGCACAAAAACTTCATCTCAGAAATATTCGATTATTATTCGATTGAAGAAAATATTGTTTTGTAAATTATGTTTACTTCATATCTTTATATTGAATTAATTTTATTTGATGTATTTCCAGGTTTATTAATTTATTGCTTCGATATAATTTTAATTGTTCTAAGCCATTTTTATTGTGTTTCATCTAGTTAATAAAACATGTAAAACTCATCATTAATTGAAATTTAGAATTAAGTTTTTCGATACACTATACTCAAACATCCATTACAAATCAAGTATATATTAGTGTTAAAAATAAATCATTAGTCACATTTTTTGAGATGAAAATATTATCTTAATGTTTTAAGAATAGCTCCGTCATTTTCAATTTCTAATGTGCAATATATTAGTATGTTTGAGTTCAGATTTACATAACATATTTTCTTTTGTTTTCAAAGTGAGCTTCAGATCTGTTGTTTTTGATAAATATTTATTCAACATAACAGTACTTTTTATTTTTGTTTTCAAATTGTATATATCTCTCATTTTATAACATTTAAGCAATAGTCATGTAAAAAAAGTCTAAAGCAGTTTACTATCAGCTATCCTTCTGTAAAATGCATGACCATGAGAGTTATAAGTACTTATTTAAATTTTTAGATCCATACCACCAAATATTAAATGCTATTAATGTTATATATTCTATACTTTTTTAAATGCCTTATGTCTACTATTTGTTTATTTGATGATTTCCTTTGTTGAGTTACTCGTTAAAATGGCAATACTTCCAGTGGTGCATGTGATTCAATGTTAAAATCACAAAACTCACTTAAAGAAGTGGGATTTGAATAGCAAAATATTTGTTTTAATGAGACACAATCAATTTACAAAGCTGCAGATAGCTATTTTATCTGGTTATTTTTACACGAGATTTGATCTTATTAGGTGTGGCTGTTTGATAACGAAACCGACACTGTAAAACATTTCATTTTGATATCGTACATATTTATTTATTTTCATTTTCATTATACACCTCTCCTCTATCCCTACATAGCTCCACGTGAACCTTCCATTGTTCGAAGCATTGCAGGAAGTCTTCTGTCCCCTCTGTCAGGACGTGTGCCGCTTTCTCTTTCACAGATTCAATTTACTCAAATCTTGTTCCTTGTTTTGAGAATTTCACCTTAGGAAACAGGAATAATTTCGCATGGCACAAGATCCAGCAAATACGGTAGGTGTTCTAACATTGGAATGCTGTACTTGATTAAAAACCTCTTGACAGGCGATGTGGAATGAGCATAAGCGTTGCCTTGGGGGGGGGGATATACCGTACGGATTCTTTGTCAATTCCTATAGTCTCAGCAATCGCACGAATACTCAACCGACAGTCAGATCGAGCCAGATTACCAATTTGTTCGATGTTTTCATCCGTTATGGACGCAGAAATGTTACTAGAGTGTGAATCATCTGCAACGTCTTGTCTGCCATTTTGAAAACGCTTAAACCACTCATAAAAACGTGCATGAGATACACATTCGTTGCCATAGATTTCTTTCGTTAAATTATAAGTTACAGTAGCGGTCTTTCCAAATTTCACGTGAAATTTCATAATAATTCTTTGCTCTAATGATATATTTATAATTTTTCCAGCGAAACAAAAAAATAATTAATGCGAACGAAGACTACGGATATACGGATTTGTTTACAGAAGCGATAGACACTGCATTCAAAAGAGAAGACTTCATGTTAACAGCTGTAGAGCGTTGGAATTTGGCTCATGCATACTACTTCTGTAGCAGCGTTAGTCTCGGAATTTAATAGCCACATCTTATACGTCTATATTTGCTTCAGTGAAGTTCCTTTGTATTCTGTTGTTGTCTTTGCAAAAATATCAAATATATCTACATTCCCAAAGAGCTCCTTTTAGAGACCTAGCTTTCCCTTAAATACAAAAAAAGATAATATACATACAATATATTACTATCACCAGTGCTACCACTTGAATGCGACTTTCGATCTGTTGGCACGCTCAGGGTTCTCTGTGAGCGCTATATGTGACACCTTCATACTTAAGGAAGTATTTTTCTGCAGTATTATTGAAGAACATTCTCTTGTTTGGTACATTCAGTGAAGAGTATTATATTTAATTATATCGCTAAACATTAAAATAATAATGTAATTTATATTGAACAAGATAAAGTGAGTGATTTAATTTAGAATACATGTTTTTCCATCCTTATTTTAATAAAAATTGCATATTGATGTTGTCTAAATCCTTATCATTCCATTTTAATATGCATAGGTGTTGAAAAAGTAGCCCTGCTAAATAATGTTACTTCAGTTTATGCTTTTTTTCTTGATCATCACTTTCAATTCATTCTCAGGGGCATAGTTTATTTACCATTAAATGACGCTGAATGAATTTTTTTATGTTCAAATTTGTATCCCAAAACACATTCGTAAATTATTTATACTATCTAATTTTCTTTAAATGTTGTTCATCACTGGCAAGGTTTTTTTATTTTTTGGAATACTGCAAGGAAAAGAAATGTTTTGCTAATAGATTTCAATGATTAAAGTACGACAAGAACAATGTTTCGAATGTTATTAGCATTTTATTTTAAATCAAATGGTATTATTCTTAAATTGAAAATGCGTTCGAGGAACCTAAATTCAATATTTCAAACTTATTTTTACACATTTTTCTAATGTCAAAGCTGCATTATTCAACATTTTTTTTCACTAAATTGAAAAAATGGTTTTTATTTTATCTCTAATATAATTTGAATAACCAACTGAAGTTAATGAAATGGAAATATCCTTGGAAACCGTATCTCAGTAGAATTTACTTTCGTCTTATATTTTCTTCATTCATTGATAATCAGTTTTTAACAGTAACATTTTACATTAAATGTACTAAAAAAAAGGCCTTTTACTTATTTAGTGAATAGTAGATAAGAAGAATGTGCGAAAATTATTTCTATTTTGCTTAGAATTTTTTTTCTGAAAAAGTGTGCTAATTTGAAGGGGGGGGGGAAGCTTTTCTTCGCATGTACTCCCTGATAAGCATGCTTCACAAAGACTTTTTATTTTAAGCTTTATTTCCATATTAATATAGCTTAAAATAAAAATAATTTAAATAGAAAATTAATATATTATAAGTAATACAAGCATTTAAATTCATTTTTAGTTGAAACGCATATTAAAAGTTAAATTAAATTTTATTACATTTTTTTTTTTTTTGAAAAAAAGAACTTGATTACAAATACTTCTAAATATGCACTCGTCGTCAAAAAAGTGGCATTCAGAAGGAAGCAAAAAACATTAATGCAGATTAAAAAATTGTTTTGTCTCTAATAGATATACAAATGATTAAAATGTCATTGTTGAACATGATTGACTTCGATGCCAGTGATGCTAGCAAACACATGACTTGTCACACCACTAAAGATCTCTTTAAAAGGTTCTTCTAAAGCTTGTAATTTTCATTCTAAGGGGTATGTTTTGATTTAATTTACCACTTTTAAGATTAGAATGCACTTAGGTAGAATATGACAGCCATTTGAACAGATAGATGCTTTTGAAAAGGGTCGTATTTTAGGACAATATGAAGGTGGATGGTCTCTTCTTCTGATTGTCCGTCATATTGGTCACATTGACGTCACAGTTTCACGATGTTGGTGGAATTGGATACAACGAAGTTATTGCTCATGTCATGTAGGCTTAAGGAGCGTTACACAGACTACAAGTTGGGAAGATTAAATAATTGTATACCAACTACCACAATTCTGGACATCATACAAACAGTGATGTCCTCTTTACATCATCCTGTAAGTGCCAGTACCATTAACAGAAGGTTGCAAGCTTCTGAATTGCTTGCACGGAAATTGCCTCCAGCACTACCGCAACATCATCAGAGAATGCAATTGTGCCTTGAAATATCAACATGGAGCCATGCGAAATGGTAGTTGGTCTTCTTTAACAATTTGTCTTGGTGAGAATGATAACCTCACGTGTGTGTGTGTGTAGGCAACTTTGTCAGCATTTGTTGTAAATACAGACTGTCGGGTGTAGTGTAGGAAGTGGGATTTTGTGGATGTCCTATTACCATTGGTTTTCATCACCGTTACTTGACCGCCTAAATGTAAGTTAGTAATATCCTTCAACCGTTGACCATTTCTTTTGTGAACGCTTATTACAGCGCTCTATTTCAATAAGAGAATTGTCATCATCATTCCTGCTGCCATCTCAAGAGTTTGCCTTGCAGCCATAGACACTACGCCGTGGTCGACAACATCACCAGGCCTGTCACTCATGGAAAACTTATGGAATGCTATAAGCCGTTCTGTTAAAACTCTACTGATACCAAAACATTTGAAGTGCGTGCTAAAGTTTAGTCTACATGGAATGAGTTGAGTTAAGATATCGTTAAGAGCATGTATAAATCCAAGCAACGACGTGTGGTTGAATATATTAGAAATAATGGAGGTTTAACATTTTATTGAAAGTTGTAATGAAAGTGTATTTTGATTAAAAATGTTTTCATACCCACGCTCAGTTTTTAATAATTTTTTTTGTTTTTGATGAGTACTAACTTATTTTCTAATATTATTTCCTTTTAGGTGCAATTTTTTTGTCCATGAGTGTATATTGAATTAAAAAACAATGTTGGAAATAATCCTGACTTATATCAGATAAGAAACTGTAATTTTTTAAAATATTTACTGGGATTGAAATACATTACAAAGATCAAAAAACAATATCTAATGTAAAGTTTTAATTTTGAAATTTTCTAAGTACTTAAAGTTGTCTACTCAGTTTATAATGTGAGTGTTTTTGTTCATTTTTAATTTATTTACGAAATAATTAGATTTATTTGTCATCATGAATTAAATTTTAATCAAAAGCAAAATTTTTGTTTTATATCGGTTACATTTAATCCATACTAATTATCAATAAGTATGACATCACATTATTAAAATTATATTACACATTGAACTACCATTATCATCATTTTATGTCTAGAATTGATTAAAACGAAATAAATTTGAAAAAATCATGTGTATAATAATAAAAAAAGTTTAGAAATAATATAAACATGTATGGATGTATCATTAAAAGTCCTTAAATGACATATTTTTAGATAGTAAATAAATCAAAGTAATTTAATTTGGATTACTAACAACAAAATTTGATATTTGATTGAGTAAAAAAATCTTATTCTTCTTTCGAATTTACTTATAGTAAATTATATTAATCGTATCTTCCAAAAAATGTATTTTAAGTCTGTGCTGACATTTGTAAATGAAATGAAGTCTGTAATAGATGGAGCTAAAAATAAAGAAAAATATTTTATGTTGTACATTGCATCAATAGAAACAGATTTCACAATCATTTTTCTCGTGAAAGAATTTCATCTTCACAGTCACGTGAAGGGAAATGAATGATCTCAGCAAGTCGTGACACCACCAGTGTCCAAATGGATGGCATGCCATCTAACAAAAAAAAAGGGAAAAAGTTTGAAGAATATAGCCCAACATCGAAAGTTGCCCATAAACGAGAAAACGAGGGAAAAAATTGGATGGGAATTCCAAATGGTAGCTAAGATTTGTAACCGGTAAATCAAAACATATTTCATTGTATTGGATTTTGAGGGAAAATAAGGCATCTAGTAGTGTGAAGAAAATTTAGAAATGCATCACTTTTGGCTTAAATTTACATAAAAGATATGATATAATTAAAGTTAATAGAGTATTGGTATAGTTGGACATTTATCATAAAAAGGTTGGTTTATTTATGTTTTTATTACGTTTTTGGAGAAAAATTCAGAAAAATAAATGATAATTCCTCTTTTCATATTTTTCAAAATTAATTAGCGAAATGTTTCCGACAAATTATTCAAATGACTGAAATTTAAATACGTATTTTAGGTGTAATCGAATAGGATATTTTAGAATTTTGAAGATTTGATTCTCTAATGTTATGTTCTTATTTTTCTAGAAATTATAAAAGTACCATGATTAAAATTAAGCAAAATTATGTAAAATCAGAAATTATAAAAGAATATATTTTCCTAGAAATTATAAAAGTACCATGATTAAAATTAAGCAACATTATATAGCTAAACGAGAAAGACTATTTTCTATCAACTGGCAAGATAGATATTTCTTTATTTTTTCTTATAATTTAAAACTAACAGCTTATAATTACTATTGAATTAAACATGATTTTATTTGTGTGCATTAAAAAAAGAAGCATTTTCAAATCTTCAAATATATATGCAATAAGCAAAAAAAAAGACGCTTCAAAATTATTATTAAATATGATATAATTATTTAGAAACTGAGGGGCGAAAGCATTTTGAAAATAAATAATCATCTTTTATTACTATTAAATATTTTTTGAATGTTTCAATTAGCAGGAGAAGAAAAATTTAAAAAGCAAAATACTTCCATTAAATGAGTAAAAATAGGTTATTTTATAACTTAAATTCAATCTATATTTGCTTATTACAATAATGTTACATTATTAGTTAAAAAGTACTCTGAAAAGGAATTATTTTTTAAAGAGCTAATGTTTCAATAAATTTTTATGGATTTTATTTATTAATCAATTCTGTATATAAATTAAGCCGACATTTATACTAACTTATTTTCCTTTATGTCTTTTATTATTGGCTATACACTCTTTATCATAAGCTTCCAATACATCAATAATATTGTTCACAAATTTTCTTAAGCAAGTTATTTCAAATTATTTTACTATTTGGACTTTTGTTTAAAAGAGATAAATAATTTTATTTATCTTTTAACATTCTCTTCCCTTATCGATAAAATTCGAAACAAAATAAGTTACATTCAGAATAATGATGAATTAGAAGGTAAATAGTTACATTTCTTCAAATCAATCTAATGAATAGATATTTGTTAACTTTCTAAATGGATAAAATGTTATCTCTGCGTAACTCTATGAAATTAGAAATTCTTTTAAGCGCAAATGCATTAAACTCACTTCTATGTTACTTAGATTTACTTATGAATTAAGACTGTGAAATACTAGTAGGATGGTTTAATTATATTTTATTCAACTTGAGGAGATTTAAGTATTTCAAAGTATAGTTGCTTAGAAAAAGAGTGTATCGATTTTTTTTAAAAGAAAGAAGATGTTAAAATTCATTTTACATGATAAATATATTCAGAAAAAAATATTGTATAAAACAAAATTTAATCTTTCTTTTCTTTCTATAACAGTCTATTTCAAAGAAAGTATTTTCTATTATTAAGTCATAAATATGAAACTATCCAGATTCTTGTAAAATATGTACCAAGAAGAAAGCTGTTATTCGAGTTTGTCACGTCTACGCTCCGCTTTGTGTTAGTAAATATTTTAGAAGTCTATATTTCCCAAATGTAAATTATGAAAACTCCTAGCATATGCTTTAAACATAGGTAAATAGACTAGAAAATAGAGAATGATTTTAATGCATGTAATTTCTTTTGGTTTGTGCATTCATACAATTATATAATAACAATATCTATTCACAAATGCAGTAATATCTGGTATTAAGTTTTCTAACCCTTTTGTTTGGAAATTCATTAATTTTTTGGCACTGATAAAATAGCGTCGAATTTACGTATTCTTAGAAATGAAATTAGAATATATATAAGAAAGAATTTATAAAATAAAATCATGAATTGACAGTAGAAAGAGCGAACTATGCACTGGTTTTTTTAAAAAAGACATTATTAATGCGCTCTTTGAATAAATCGTTCTTAAATATAAAATATAGATAAATACTTTGAAAAAGAAAATGAAATAAAACAAAACACATTACAAAGAATATTATTAAAAAAATACATATATTTCATTTCCGAAATGGAATAAAAATGATGGTGTTTTTTTTTTTTTTTTTTTTTTTTGCAAATTATACGAAACAAAATATTTAACTGACAAATACAATTTATTAAAAATAACACAATAACAGTTATAAATTTTTAAAAAGCTCCTAACATTAAGACATCTATACCAGCAAACCATTGATGTCAAAGAAGCGTTATTTTTAGAAGAATATCTAACAAAAGGCAAAATGCTGTTAAATTAGTTTTTTAATATCAGTATAATGTATGATATTTATCATTTATTTTGTTGTAGATTATACAAAAATGAATAGAATAGGTGTAAGTGTCTAAGCGTTTACAAAACGCTGCCCTTGAAATTTCTAGCATTGGATGATTTAAGATGAACAGAATGAACAAATTAGTATACATTTTAATAAATCACTTTAAAGTTTAATTGAACAAAAAAGTTATGGAGCCCCTCTTGTAGCTGATATAAATATTTGCTAACTTATTTATTTCAAAAATTCTTTTCGAAAATTGCAATGCTATTATGATACTTTTCTATCGTGTTGCTTTCATGTGTGCGTACCACAATATATTCTTAGATAGAGAAGCAGCTTTGTGACTTACAAGCTATAGTGAGAAACTGGTATAACACAGGATAATGGAAGTTTTCGGAACATTTTTAACTGTTTGCTTTTAGAACGTAAGTTTTTATGTGGTTACTTATTGTAAGATGAACATGGAATCAAAAACACCTGATTTAATTTCATGATAGAAAGATCCTAGAATTCAATTCCAAAAGTTATAATTCTCATAATGCTCAGTTTAGATTTCTTAATATCTTCAGTTGTTATATAAAGCAATAAAATATTTTACTATCCTAGTTCATATCATTATAACAGAGTACTCGCCATAAAGTTTTAAATATATATACGTTAGCAATCTTTAGTTCTAAAGAGTTAATTGCTATTTATTCTTGTATAAATTTTATATTATAATTGTATAAACGTATATGTTATTAACAGTGTTATTAACTTATATTGTGCTTACATAAACCTTAGATTTCATATAATTTCCTTTATTGAGAAACAGTCTGGTTAGATACTTAATGACTGTTATGAAACTTTTTAAAAAGTTTGAAAAACTACAATTGTACCCTTCGAATCAGTCACGTACATCTACGAGAATGTATAAGTATCAGAAGCGATTGTAACATATTTTTGCCAGATCAATATTTTATCAATATGTCCTTCAATCTGTATTTTGAGTGAGGATTTTAAAGAAATAAATTAAAGATCTTAAAATATTCTTGC
This sequence comes from Nephila pilipes, assembly GCA_019974015.1. Lineage (NCBI taxonomy): Eukaryota > Metazoa > Arthropoda > Arachnida > Araneae > Nephilidae > Nephila > Nephila pilipes. The sequence goes on from BMAW01056649.1 coordinate 257,835, forward strand.
ATGATAGCGGAAAACATTTATGAAATCAGCATATTAAACTATATTTAAATTACATAATTTATGTAAATATGAGGCAAACAGATTTTGTAAGGTAATGTATTTAATAAATTGTTTTTCTGACAAAAACAAACTATGCCACAAATTATAAGAATGTAACTTAATTTTCAAAACCAGCAGCAAACCTTTGAGCCCAATTGAGAACTATTTTTCATTCATTGTAAGATTTAAGTAATAAAACGATCTGACTGAATTGTTAATGTTCTATAAGTAAATCATCAGGAACTTTTAAGGGCATTTAAGTCAGTTTGACATACCCAATACATCAGTAATTAACGTAAAACATAAATACTAAAGATTTCATTAGTAAATATATGTTTTGATATTCATGAAAAAATAAAATTTCTAAAGCTCTATATCTCAAATCTCGTATTAAAATTCCTCTATCGTTAGAAATATTTTTTTAATGAATAATTTTTTTACAATGCATTGTTTGTCCAAATTTTTATTTTGGTGCTATAAAAGAGATTTTATACATTTCCGATATTATATTACCATTTGACATTAAGCAATTTAATTTAGTTCTACTACTGGCAAAGCACATTTTTTTTATTAAATAGTTTTTTAAAATTTTGTCATATATTGTAAGAAATAGCATGAAGGAAAGAAATAGCTTGGAAATAAGTATTTTTTATTTGTTGAAAAATTAATCTAAAAATAATTTTATTTTTGAATAGCTTAACTTCTTTTTAGAATTAAGTTTTATTTCATTCCTTCATGATTTTTAAAATTTACTATTGCTTCATTTAGACTGCATCTATTATTTTCATGAATTCTATTTCATCCTACAAGCCTTTAGTAATTTCCCACATATTTAGTTTGATATACTCAGAGATTTGGTTTAGATTTATGAATTAAATCACTCATCTCAATTTTGAGTTGAAACATTTCCCACCACTTCTACTGATATATTATGTTTCTCAAATAAATACTTATATATGTAAAAACTTTCGAGCCAAGAAAGAGGGGGGGATTTACTAAAATAAAATAAACCTGTTTGGATATTAATAATTAAGGTTTCAAATAAAAAAAAAGCTTAAATCTTTGCATTGCATAATTCGAAGAAATCATATAGCAAAAGAAAAAATAAACACATGTATATTCGTGATAATTCCTAAGTTGCGAGATGAAACTAACAAGAGATTATCTTAAGAATTAGAGGTAAACCTCATCGGAGTTGGCTGCTCACTTCTCAAAATAAATTAGTAGTTAAAGTTTAATTAAAGAAACAAGACGTTTTATTATTGAAGCTGATTTAAGTAACTTGGAGGGAATAAAAATGACATACTTGTCTAAAAAATTGGAACATTTTGCTACGAATGGACTCGGAAATATCAACATTTAGCAATAAAAAAATGAGATACATTTTGGTGGTGTGCATTAAGCCTGTAGATCTTTCTTATCAAACACTTTCATTAGAAAATTGTATTTTAGTTACTTTACTAAGGAACTTAAACTCAAAAACACCAATAATAAATAAGCATTGTTTCTTTAATTTTCTCAAGATACTCATAGCTCCATGTACGAAAATTGTCGTAATAAATGAATAAGACCTACATTTCGTAGAATATATTACTCATTGTAAACACAAGTATGAATAAAAAATATTTTAAGTGCGTACAAGCAACAGTAGTGGTCAAAAGGCTTAAATTTTCAGGCTAGTATAGCCATCTGCTCTCTCTCTCTGTATATATGTATATATATATATATATATATATATATATATATATATATTCAATTTTTGGTGCTACTGAATTATTTTACTTTATGATATAAATTACGATAAAATATTAAGTTCCCACATTGTTGCAAAACATAATTACAACGAAAATGTTTGTATTCTTAATATATGAATATAAAGGATACAAAATATTTATTGTAAGAGTTTCTTCATTATGAGGAGTGGGATTTAGGTGATTCTAAAAATAAATTTGTCTCACGATTTCTTTAACCAAAAAAATGTTTTCCGTCCCATTCATTTCCCCTTAATTAAATCTACTAAAGCATTCCTCCCTAAGCATGTTGATTAGATCCTTTAACGCTAAGTACTTTACCTTGGACAATCCTTCCTTTATTTGAATAAAATAAAAGAACTAGTGAAGAGTAACCTGTTACTCATGAAAGTTCTAATTATGAAGAACAAATAAAAGGTGTAACTAAGTAGATGTAAAATTTTAAATTGATTGTATAATGATAAAACGAGACACAATTTTGTTCAAACTTAATGAAATTGAATACTAAGTTAATCTAAGCAGTTAAACATTTCCTTTCTTTAAACAACGAAAAACTAGTAAATACGATTAAATTACATAAATTCTGTTTATATAAAACTCAATGCATTTCGTTATACCCTGTTCTCTAATAATACCTAGTGTACAAATAATTTAATCCTGAGTATAAAATGTTTATCAAAAAAGATTAATTCACGTTTCATGAATTTCAAACACTGTCTTAATTTGTTATTGAAGCATCTGAAAAAAGTAATGAAAGGATACCGCAAATAAAACCTCAACTTTTAATTTATTTCAATAAAAAACAATTTTTCACTGATTGCTAGTGTTATTCTTACATGGAGTGTCTTGTCTTTTATTGCTTTCTGTTTGTCGTAGTAAGTTTACGATAAATGGATTAGCTACAATTTTGCTAGGAGTTAATTCCTTTATTCGTAAAAATATTTGTTTTTTTCACGATTACCACCGTACGATTACAGTTTAAAATCAGGAGCTTGCTTCGTGGCTGTTTCAATGAAATAAGATATATGAATAAAAGGAATGTGTATGGATATTATTAAGAAAAACAAATAAAGTTGTTAGCTCTAAATTTTGATTTATAAATATTGAAATCTTATAATATGCAAAAATACTTTTGGAAGAATTTAAATAAATAAAGCGTTTACTTAAAGATATTATTTAGAAAATTAGAGCTCCAAAATTTAATTAAAGTGCTTTCTGAAACCTTATAAAATGGAGAAAAATAACTTTTTTTAGGGTCATTTTAATAATAAGACTCTTTTAATCACTATAACGTATTCAAATTAATTTTTTAAAGGCAAAATAGGTAGAAAACTTTTTACAGAAGGATTGCCAAACATAAAAGTAAGGTAAGCCTAGAAAACACAAAATTGTGTATCTCTATAAAAATGTAACCGGTTTCTGAAAGGAATATATCGGGGAAGAAAATGTCATTCAAAGAGATAGAACCTCAACGATGCAGAAAATCCTTTCAAAAAACCTGATCTTAAAAGTCAGAAATACAATTCTATGGTTGAAGAGTTTTCTGATCATTCAAAAAATTCTATATTTCTACCCCTATCTTAAAGCTTAAAATTTCATTTTGAAAGATAAGAATATTATTTTGAAATTTTTTAGGTACGATATCAAGTCATGAAATCATGATATTTATTTCTTAGATATATAAGTACGTCATTTCTTTGAAATGTATAGGTAATGTATTTTTATTGAGGAGTTTCATTTCTATCCTCTCATATTATATATTAATTCTATTTTTTAAAATCCTTTCACAGCACAGGATGTACTATTAATATTTGAATGTATCAACAAATTTTATGCTTTTGATTTTGTTTGTATTTATTTCTAAATTCAATTTATATAATATTTTACATTCTGTAAATAAAAGAAAAAGATCCTTTTATAATGGAAATATATATATATATATATATATATATATATATATATATATATATATATATATATATATTGTTATAAATTTAGAAAATATTGCATTAAGCTATTAAGAGTAGGTTTTCTCTCAACAATTGTTCCTTCATTTCAGTTTTCACAACATATTAAGAATGTTAAGCATAAGCAGTCCTTTGAAAGTAAATTTCCCTTTCAATGCATTGCTTACGTGAAACTTCGATAAATCTGCTTTTAATAGTCATAAATATTGAAATTAAAAAGGAGAAAAAAAAAAAGAAAAGAAAAACATTCAAGATTTTTTTTTATTTAAGATTAAAGGTTCTCTATCGATTTTATGATTAAAATGCAACTTCAATATTAAATAAAAAGTACTTCATTTCCAGGTTTATAGCTTCTTTCTTCGCATAGACGAAAACTTTTTGAAACTCTTATTTATACTCCCTTTAGGATGCATTTTTTTATCACTAGAAAAGAAATACATACATCAAAACGTATTTTTTTATGTTTCTATATCTGGAGTAGTTTCATTCATAGCTAAAGAAGTTGTTTAAAAATAGACCTTTCTTTGAAAATCTCCATAATTTTTTTTTCTGTCCCTCCTTTTTTTGAAACATTTTCTGTTGTCTAATTTGCCTTAGAAGTTAACATGACACTGCTAATAAGGTTCCTGATTTTTAAAGATTTTGAAAAGACAATGTCAATCGATATCCACGCTTAAAATTAATAAGAAGACAATGGATCTAATTTTTGCATTTAGAATATCCGATTTAATTGCATGCACAACAAATTCGGGAAGGCAAAGCTTCCTGTTGATTCGTGTTATAAATTTAAAGTATCATGAAAATGAACAGAATATTTTTTTTAAAATATGTACTCTATGTTTCATGCAATTAATACCAAAATTTCAGGAGCCATTCAAAATCAAAGTTGCGATACTAGAATGAAAAACTTCTTTCAATGCCTTGTGCCAGCTGGTAATTTTCGAATATAGATTCTTTTATCTTAGGACTAACAATATAATTTTTATAGAAACTAATTATTATTTTGCTAAATATAAATTAAGGTAATAAAAATATTTAAGTAAAAATACTAACAAACAATTTGTTAAAATATTATATTATAATTTTAAAAAAAAATTTCTATGTTGCAGAATTATTCTTAGAGCACAATATATAAAAAAAATCTATTATATGATCTCTTCAACACTTTATTTTTTCCAAATATCAATGTAACTCGGATGGAATGAAATCTAAATACATGCTACTTAGAGCTTTATGTACTACATTCTACAACAGAAAGTACTTCATTTTAAAAAATTTCTCCTTTAAAGTTAATTTATTAATCATATTAAATAAGTAATCAAATGATTCCTGAACATTTCTTTTAATCCCATTTGAGTCTCTAATAATGATATTGACATGAAATTTGTAAAAGTTACTAAGAATATCCCATTTTAATGGGGGATTTTGACATATCGATTAGAAGAAAAGATGTTAAAATCAGAAACGTTGCATAGCATTACAAACTTAAATTAACTAATAATCTCTTTATCGTGCAGGACGTAAAGCGTGGATTCTCTCCTTGATCACATATCTGAATGATATTCTAGTAATTCTACTGCAGTCCAAACTGAAATAATTATTTTGTTATCGGTGAATGTTAAACTCATTCGCAAAATTAAGAAAATTTGCATATTATGTTTTTTTTTTTTTTTTTTTTTACAAAAAGTATTTTTTACAAAGATGTTAATTATGCTGCCGAAAAATTATGCAAATATTATGAAACGAATACGTAAACGTACATGTGCATGTCTTCTGAACTGTGACTGTGGAGGGGTATATATTCTTGTAGAGCGACTCGAGACGAGGCCTCTTGCCGAATTTGAAAGAAATCCATTGTTAATTAATCGGCTAATTTCGTAAAAGACTAAAACGAAGAACGCGACCACTGACAATAGGACGGCGAACTGATGCGTTTCGCCAATGGAGAGAGCGTTTCTGTATTTAGAAACGAAAGATTGTCTACGATTTGTGTGTTCGTACTCCTCTGCGACATTAGTCCTGATTCTCATAAGAGATGGGTAAACTTTAGTTATAAGATATCAGGTAAAACGAGTAGCCACGAACGTATAGATGATGGAATGAGATGGAGAATTTTCGGTGGATTGGAGCAAGCCAATCTCAAGCGTAGGTAGCAACAAAGTTCTTTGTGACTCCCAATGTCGTCAGCATATCGTGGAAACTGTCTTAGAACTTTGTTTTCATCGTGAGAAGACTTGGACAAAGTCACCAACACCCACAATGACGATCGAAAACTGTTAATTTTCACCTTAAGTGCGGCGACGTAGGACTGCTACACAACTTCGCTGCTCTCATGTGAGCTGTATACTACCTCTGGAACCAGAGTTTCAAGCCCTATAGTTTCTCCAAGGCTTCATAAGATAAAACTGTATGTCTGATCAGTTATTAGCGTCTAGTTCACAACAACACAGAAAAGTATTTTTCTGATAGTGAAGGAGACATTCGCCTTGGACCAGACTTCATTAGAGCACCATGTTTTTAACATATGAGTCGAGATTCAACCTGAACGCTGATTCCCGGCGTAAATGCATCTAGATAGAATCTGGGACACGATACCATCCCTCCCTCATTAGGTAAAATTATCCTAACAATGGTGGAAGTGTAATGGTTTCGGCAGGCATTAAGTTTGACAAAAGCTCCATGACTACGATGAAATATTGAGAGGAAATCCTAAAGCCCTATGATCTTTTTAAGTGCGCAGTTGGCTCTGCGTTCCTGAAAATGGACAAACTAGTCAACATAGGGTGTAACTGGTCGACGATTGCCTGGAAAGTAAGGACATTCAATACATTTCCTGGCGTTAATTTTACAAAGCCTGTTTGAACACTCTTAGGAAATGATTTCATCTCGCCATCCTTCTCCGAGAATCATCTCAGAGCTAAAAACAATATTGCTGCAGTAGTGGAATCGATTGCCACAAGGACTCTTCAACTGCCTCCTGTCCAATATGCCGTCAGGCTATGCGACTTGCCTGGCTGTGAATGGGGACCATATCCTATGTTAGACTTATTTTCAGTTCTATATTACAACTTGGAGCTTTACTAATAATCACGTTTACGTAAAATGACTTTTGAATTGTACCTCTCTTTCTCTGTCATAAATGTATATTCATACCAATTCTCACTAAAATCTGGCCATCAGTTTTTCAGAAATTGGATGTTATGTGCAAGTTCTCTGAATTTTGCGACATGAATATACTTAGATTATTTATTTTTAATATGCAACTAAAATTTCAGGGCAATGCTCAACAAAGACTCGTTTTATTGAATACAGCTATATGTTTAAAAATATTGGAAGATATCGGTGTCGACATCATGCGATGCTCTATATCGTTTCAATTACTAATGAGAGTCAATCTTTCTTTGATATATTAGTGATGCCTATTAAATTTCACTCCAAATATTTTTTAGTTCGTGTGCTTGACGTAAATAAGGTCTTTTAATAAATTTATGTTTCCTAATGCTTCACTAAGGAACTTTTAAATACTTCTGAAATGGCTATATTTAAGGCAGTGTTTGAGAACGCTTTTAAATTATTACTATCATATGAATAAATGAAAGTCAGATTCATTAATTTCAAAACATTATTAGCTTTGTGATTACATAAATAGTCCGTTTATAGTTTTCAATAGTATATTAAAAACATGAAAATAAATATTTCTCACATTTTTGGAATCAAATATGTATTTAAATTTCACTGTTTAAAAACCTTGTCATCCGTTTCTTGTCTCATCCTGTGATTCATTTACAGATCCCATGGTCATAAATTATATAATTTTTTTTCTTGCGAGATGAGCTTTAGCTAAATCAAAGTATAAAATTTGTTTGTTATGAAGATCTATTTATTCTTAGGATATAAATTCTGAAAAAAACTTAAATTTTGTTGTTCAAATTAAAATAAGTACTCAAAAATGAGTGAAAGTACATAAAAAAGTAATAATAACTGAAGAATATTTTTACGGGAATTTTTAACACTAAATTTGAATGAAATATTTTTTTTTCGTGAAAGAAGAGAAAAAAATATTTTTAATCATCGGATGTTCCTCCTTATGTAAAAAATTATTTTAAGTTATTTTTTAAATAAAAATACTGAGATTATCTTATAGAAATTCCAAAACGCGTGTTAGTAACTGATGCATCGACTGTATATAATACAGCACTTGACATTTAATCTTTCAAAATGTTTTATCAGAAATAATAAAAAAATGCATGTAACAATTTCCTTTCGTTTTATTTGAACTTTTCATTTTTCAGTTTCTATTGAAAATTTTACGACTGCACCATAAATGTATTGATATATCCCATGAAAAGCATAAAATATCTGAAGCGAATTTATCTTTGAAAAGTAACTAAGCATTACAGAAATATCTATAGATTTTGTGAAGAAAATCTTTGCTTGTTATGTTTCTAACGGTATTTGCCTCTTTTAAAAAGAAATTATTAATAAAATAAGTTACTTTATATATTGCTTCAGTTCATTAATTTTAAATGATTCTGACGTACGCAATACTTTCTATTCCAAATTTCATTCAGAAAACAGTCATTCACGCAGATAAAATATATTTTACAAGGTAATCATAAAAGGGTATGTTTATTTCGTAATGAAGAAAAATAGACATTTACAGAAAAATAATCTTTTTATTAGAGAAGTAATTTATTCTCTTAGAAAAATAATATTCAAGCTTTAAGAATTTTTTTTTTTTTTTTTTTTTTTTTTTTGTTTTTTTTTTTTGGAATTCAATAAGATAATTTCCCAATTCATAGCGACCTTTTCTATTTAAAAATGAAATAACCCCAATTTATATCAACGAAAGGCTTTGGTGTGTGTTAAGGAGTAAGACATTTATGTTGCAATTTAGTTTTACTCTGAAATATTTACCTATCAATAATTAAAATAATATTCGCAATTATATAACTCTTCAAACTTACTATGAACAAGAAATTAAAATCTGCTTTTCAAGCAATTTTCTTATCAATGTCAAAAATGTAATATAGGTATTTCTGAAGTTAAATCTTCTGAATATTGGTATAATTAGGAATATAAATACATTTTATATTCTTGTAGATAAAATTCTGACTTTTTTACTTTAGCTTAAAGATAGGTTGATTTCTATTTCATAAAAAATAATATTAATTGTAAAATAAATTTGTTTATGTGTATGGAGTTATAGTTGATTTATGTTTCAAAACAATATTTGTCAGCATTCAATTTTATATTATTTTACTTAAAATGTTGAAATATGTGTGTGGTTTTCAGAATCAAACTGAATTTTTCCGTAATTTATAAAGTATTTTTTAAGTAGAAATGAGTTTAGTATTATGGAATGAAAGGTAATAAAGTATGTTCTTGTTAAAATACTTTCTTAGCAAATACAAAAAAAAAGTAAATGCACTGAGAGAAAGGACATTTCATAGCTTTTCAAAATAATTTTTCTTCTAAGCAGTAGAGAGGAGAAATGTCAGATAACAGTTAGAAGGAGAGAACGTACTAGCAAGAGAATAAATTTAAGAAAAAAATTGTTGCAATTATGTTAGAAATCAACTTCAAATTGTTTTAAGAAATATTTTCTTTTTGGTCATTTTTAACTTTTTGATATTCATAGTAAATTTTATTGTGTTTCAATATTAAAAAATATTTGTGTGCAAAACAATCAAATATATTCTAACGCACACCAGATAATAATAAATTATTTATTTCGTATTTTGAATTTTATCGCTGTAAATCTTCCTTTTTTTAAAAAACTAAATATCTTGTAAACATGTTACCAACAATATAAATAAATAGTCATTTCAGATAAGTACGTTAGTGTGATTATACAAAATAATAAGATTGAAAATACATTGTCATATAAGAATTTAAAACGATCTTAAGTTCAAGAAAGAAGCTTGCTACTCGATTGATTAATAACTTTTCAAAATATCGCTACATTATTACCATTCAGATTTTTCTCATCGAAATACTCATCAAAAACGGAAATAACTTTCACTGCATTTATTTAATTACAATACAAAAGGCAAATGATTATTATTTCCGAGCATAAGAAGAAGGGCGTAAATGCAGAGAACCTCGAAGGATCTTGATTGAAGTATCTAACATTACTCTTGTTGATTTCGGGATAATTTAATTAGTGTTCTGACGTCGATAATGATAGGGGAAGTAAGAGAAATGAAAATATTACCCAAGAAAATATTTCAGAAAGTGGTTCCGATAATGAAGAGGAAAATGCATAAATGCCAGCAGTTATTCCAGGAGTTTCGATTCGGAATAAGTTAACCTTCCTGGTTAAAAAAGAAAACTTTATTCAGGAGGCTCATTTCCTAGAATTTGAAAAATGGAGAGCAAATATAGCGTTCTGAAACATGTTGCAGAACAGTGATAAAAGCCAATTTGATGAGCAAAATACATTCAAATTCTAGATTGGATCTAAGAAATTATAATGTAATTTAATTTTTTTTTGTTTGGAACCAATTGTCTTCTAATATGTAATAACAAAATCACGATATTTGAAAAATTGAAAATGCCAAAAGTCTTTTATATTAAACTATGTTTTATAACAATGTATTTAATTTTAATAATAGTTTTGAATCCTCAGTCGAAAAATAAAACAAAATGTTACAAATCCAAAATTTGTATATGTAAGCTTCACCAACAGCTCTAAAATATTGCGTATTTATAAAGATTATTATGCAACACTAAATACCTTCTTGTTTCGGCGTTAATTGATAAGATTCCCTTTATCACAAAGTTATAAAAACTTTCTTCTCCTTATTGAATGGCACTGAAAGACATCATCATTCTGTAAAGATTAAAAGAACTAATTACTATGAATTACTGATAATATTAAAAATAAAATGAAAAATGATACCACATTAAGAAAAATATCTTGAATATTAAGACGAAACTATCACATTGATCTAATTCTGTGTAATTGTATCTTTCATCAGTAGCACATATGAACAAAATATATCTGATATATATTTGGGTAACGGAAGTTAGCTGGAATGTTTTGATTTTCTTAGTTGGCTGATAACAGATATATTGATAAGAAGTAGTAACTCATTTTTCTGATTTTAATGAAGATTTTACAGAAATCGTGCGATACATTTGATCAAAAATATGCATGAAAATATTTTTTTTATATTCCTTACATTTCTGCTAATTTTACGTTTTAATTTCAAAGGTTTTAGTTCAAGACTTTTTTTTTTCTTTTTTAAAATATTTCTTGTGAACAAAAAAATATAATTAACTACATTTTTTTTCAAAGATTTTCTAGAAGATAATGATATAATTTATATAAATTATTTTCGAAATTCCATATCAAGTCAATGCTTAATATTACTGAATGTTAAATGAAAAATAAAAGAATAAATGAAAAAGAATTGGTAAAAACGTTCCGAAATATTTATAATAAAATTTGAAACAGGTTTGAGCTGTAATAAATCATGATCTCTTGTAAACAAAAAAATATTACGATTAGTTTCTTTTCGATTATAATACTAATCAGTATCATATATAATGTAACGGGAATACTTAGTAATCCACTAATGGAACTTGATGGGTTGTTTTAAGCATGCGATTATTACAAGCACTCTAGTTTAATTCTCTTTAGGTGACATCCCTCTGTGTATTATTAATAGGTCATTTAAAGATAATTTTAACGTTATACAATCTTCACTGACTGCACTTAAAATCCATTACAACTCAAATTCCAACTGGAAATTCTATCGAATATGTTGGTCTTAGTTTCAGCTTATTTACAAATATAATGGAGAGTTTCTGTGTTCAATATAAAATTAAGAGTTTCGTTAGGAAAGTGTTTCATTTCCTTAGGGTCTTAACAACATCCTACAGTTAATTCTTTGCTCATTTAATAAAATTTTTTGTGTTGACAATTGAAGCAAAACAATTTCAGTTATTCATACCTTTTGAAAAAGTAATAAATAGTAATTAATAGATATATATCAATATCTCGAATAAATTAAGTCTCATATTTTTCACAAACATACAGTATCACACATAAAATTGAACCAGCGTTAACTCTAATTTAGTTGGGTATTATTGTTTCTGAAATATTTTCCGACATATCTTTTACTTTGAAATGGCAGGAATTAAAATCATTTTATTTTATAACTTTATTTAGTTTAAATCTGTAGATAGTTTAACTTCTTTCATCTATATAAGGGCAAAATGCAGTAACACATCAAGTTTTAGACAGTAATTGAGAGTACCTACTACAGCTTCGATATACCGATACAAGATACAAAAACAAAATTTCCAATATATTTTTAAATATAGATTTGACAAATCATTAATTTTAAGAATATTTAAAAAAGAAAAGCTGAACAAAACTATGTTAGAATTACCTCTTTCAAAGGTTTAATTTTATTACAGGTAGCTTTTCTTATTGTAAAGAATGTGAATCAATCTCGAAATCTTGTTTCATATTATTTTTAAAGTGGTTGATGTCATAGCGTTAGTGCAAGTTAGTGTGACTGGGGTATAAATACTTGTTTGAAATTTAAAATGTTAACATTAAATTTATATAATTTTTTTTATCATAAATTTAGAAATAAATAAATTTGCAGTGTTTATCAGTAAATTAATTAATAAAAGTTATTTTATATTAGAATGAAGAAAATAAGCAATACACGGAACTTAAGACACGAAGGAAATATAATATATATATATATATATATATATATATATATATATAT